>JAYJMA010101211.1:0-20645 GCA_036873895.1 Parotocinclus cabessadecuia | reverse complement strand
CAGATAGGGATCCTGGGGATTTAGCGAGACTAGGAATGGTCTCGCGAGATCTCCCAGGGACCCTATCGTAACAATAACTACCAATACATTTGTAACTGAGTCTGGATACGACAAACCTAAGCTGTTGGTTACTGTAATGCTTCTGTCTGAGGGTTGGAAAAAGCTTGAAAGGAACAACTTTTATGAGACACTATTAGTTCGTTAGTGAATAGGACTTCGACATGTTAACTCTTGTGTAAGTTAGTTAACTCAGATCTGTAATTATGTAGTTATAGTAAAAATCTGCAATCGTCTGCATTAAAATATGATGAAACGTCCAGGATCATTTAGACAGGCAGGTAGTGGTAGATGGTGGCGTTGCGGGAGGAGACACTTAAGAGCTGTGTATCTGTGGACATGTATGCCACCTGACAGCAGCTGCTGTGGAAGTAGTAGGCTGGAAAGACAGAGTGCCTACAGAGAGAAAGTGTGAATGTCAGCATGGTAAAGGAGAAAAATTAGATAAGAAACAATAGTTGGATTACTCAGGGCATGTACACACTTACACACCACAATATGTGCACAACTCTGACAATGAAGCATGAGGTACTGCAAAGCCTTGGAGGAATAGCACCTTTTAGAATAGCAGGAGGAAAAAGAGAGATATGCTTACGATAAGAAGGAGAAAGTAAAAGGTGTGTTGCACTTATAGGAAGGCACAAAGCTCTATATATGATGAGACTTAAAAAAACTTTTTTTCAGAGTAGATTCTTGTCAGTATTTTGTCAGAATAATGAATAGTATTTTACAATATTAGGAACAGCATTCTGGTACAGGCAGTTAGCATTATTGCTGCTCAGTTGCAGGTGTTCCCAGTTCCCAGTTGACCATGGATTCTGGTGTGGAGTGTACATATTCTTTCCCTACCTGTGTGAGTTATGTCCCAGTACTCCACTTTACTTTCAAATTTCAAAGATTTGCATTAGGTTAAGTAATTATTGTAAATTTCTCCATTGTAATACGTTTTGTGTTTTGCATACTGTTGTTAACAAAAGTGATAGCCTTAGACTAAATGCAGTTATGCTGAGCCCGAAACACAACAAACCACATACAGATTATTAGCACCACTGGTAAATTTGGGTCAATTTAATTTAATTTAACCCATTAAAAACCATGATACCCATTTGGGGATTGGGTGCTGTAACTACTACTGATGGAATGGGATGGGATGTAGGCAGACAGAAATCAAGTAAAAAAAATGTTCAAATAAAATTTGGCAGTTAATTGGTTATAATATGAAAAGCATTAATGTGATTTAATTTTAAATTATTAGTGCTGCCTATTGACTAGCTTAGTTACAAAAAGCTCTTTGCTCCCCAGTTCTCTGCCCCACATATAGGTGTCTTGACTAGACAATAGGAGAAGCTGTTGCAGAGAGATAAACCCCAATTTGACCTTCCCTCTCTCAGACCCACGTAATTGTACCTGTAGAGGACCCACCCACTATCAAGATGGAAAACTGAGTGCCAAAGTTGTTTATTTATATAACAGAAATTGAAACAGAGGATAAAAAGAAGTGAACAGCTACAGATGTGAAATCACTGAAACACAGAAGTAGGACAGCAAAGCACAAAGAGCCATTTCTTTCATTTATTTTAAGACCTGCATAATCAATTCAGTGTTGTAAGGAATCTCGGCTTACCGCTGGTGCAGGTAGGCAGGAACCAACCTTAGACAACACATCAGTGCTTTGCCACTCACACACAAAGCAACACTTGTTTTGGAATGTGGGAGGAAATGGAAGTACCCAGAGTAAACCCACATGTACACTGGGATAACCTACAAATTTCACACAGTCAGAATTCAGGTAATGAATTGAACTGAGGATTTCTGGAGCTCTGAGGCGACGGCACTAACCACTTGCATCACCGTCCCACCAACGAGGGATAAAGAGAAATTACAGATTTCTCAGCTCAGGGTACAGGAGTCATTTTAACTTTTACTGATACACCAGCCAGAGTTTATATTCTAAAAAATCTCAAACCAAGAATGCTTCTAGACACGGAACACAAAGTACATGGTAAAGATTAACATTTTGGTCCTGGTGTGTTTTTCTAGTAGTAATCACTTTGGACACATTTCAAGGACTTAAGAGATAGAGAAAAGGCTGTTCCTACGTCTTAAAGAACTGTGGATAATTTTGGACAAATTTTTGGCATCATGTAGGCTCATGTAACTTGTAGACCATGTAACAACCTTGTGTGTGAGTTATGTTTATACAAGGAGTTTGTCACTCAAGGCTCTTTGATGTGTAAGGTCAACAAGATTGGCAGTGCATTGCACCATGCTGCGTATCTACTAAACCCTGGCTACCATTAAAAGTGCTTACAGGACTGTGAGCACAAGAGCAGCAACTAGACCTTGGAGCAATGGAAGAAAGTTGTCTCTGGAAACGTGACGCTCTGGGCAGTGTTCTGCTAGAAAAACATTTGTTCTGCTACTCACATGGTCATCAGTGTGACACATACCACCTACATTGTGCATATAAGCCATACTACTTAATAGCAATAGGATTTTCAGATGCTCTTCTTTCAGAAGAACGTTGTATACTTCCACACAACACATGTTGTCCGGGAATGGTTTGGAAAATGTGACAGCATTCAAGGTGTTGCCCTTGACACCAAATACTCCAGATCTTCTTTTTTTGCGATTAGTCTCTGCTAGAACAGATCCATTTGTGACAGAGCCAGCTTACAACTCACATATAAATGATCTGTTGCTGATATTTTTTTGTACAAGTTACCACAGCGGTCTTGTACACAAAGTCCATGCCACGGTAGGTCAGCATTGGTTTGTCAGCACGCAAAGCACCGACAGCATATTAGCCTGCTGGCCATGATGTTTTGTCTTATGAATATATAGTTTAGAATAACTGGTCAACGATATTGAGTTGCGGAAAACCAAAGTAAATGTCATTTAAGCTGTTAACTATGCACATTTAAGAATCATAGAAGGTTTACTATGGCTGAATCACAGTCTAATGATCTCCAAATGTCAGCTGAGAAAAATGCATTACTCCTAATAGTCACAATTTAAATCTGTTTGACCCCACATTAACTTTTCATAGCAGGCACTATCAGCTCTGGAAGTATTGGCACCCTTGGTAAAGGGCGGGTGGGTGGAATTATAACACTTATAACTGAATATAGTCACCCTGTCTGTGGTTGTTTATGCCTTGTACCCCATTGCTGCCAGCTAGGTACCGGCTCTCCTGCGACTCTGTCCACGATTAAGTGGATAAGAAAGTGAATAAATGGATGAAATGAATGTAGTTGTTGTACTTTGTGTTGACATCAGTTGGAGAACCAGTGAATTTGAGTTAAAGTGTCAGAAACATTGCAGACGTTAACAGTCATAACTAGAGTTTTGGTGTCCTCAGAGAGAGGAGAGAGGGTGCGTTGTTGCCTGAGGGTCTTGCCCCTGGTTCCTCCTCTATCAGTGTGATTTTTATGGTTTGTAAAGTAATTTTGGCAAATGTGCAAAATGTGTCATTTTTATGACCATAAGTGGTGTTTTATTTGTAATTGGAGAACATGTGAAGGACCCTTTAATCTTGCAATGGCCTTAGGGTTGAGAGATCTTGATTGCATTTAATAAAACCTAACCAAATTGAGTCTAGGTCTGGTCGTATAGCCTATTCTAAACATGCTATCCAAATACCACAATGATCAATGCCCTCCGTGTGTGCTGAAAACAACCTCACACGTTGCAATGTGGTTTTTAATACAGTTGGAATTGGCCCAAGGGAGTGCAATCGTTGTTTGAAATGCACATTATGTGTAATGGCGTGGCCATTAGGGGTAGCTGCCCTTAAATTAGCCCTGCTCGCCTGAACACTTACTTGGCAGCTATTATGGTAATATTCTGCAATATATTTTTGCATAACAAACATACTGGGCTGTGTTCAACCTGCAGGTGAAAATTCTGTATATAGAATAGGACATTGTGTACACCATTGGCGTTGGTTACCAGAGTGGTTCTTGGAGAGCACATGCCAGTCGTGTTACTCTTTGATTATCCTGCATAAAGCGAGGTGGAGAGGGGGCCAGCACAGGTGGCTTTTTAGAATGCTGTCTGGCCTTGTGATAGTGAGTGGGAGTTAAAATCCTGCTCCCTCACAGGTAGAGAACAAGGGGGCAGGTGTGAGTGGGTTGCTTCTGGACATGGCCAGAGGATCCTGCTGGGAGAACTATGAAATGGGCAAAAGAGAAAAAAAACAATCCACTTGTTTTAAAGACATGTACTGTGGGTTGTAATTTGACAGAAGAAAAAAGGATTTTGAAAAATTCCATCATTAACAGGAAAATATATAAACACTTGAAATAAAATATAAAGGCAGCTTTTTTTATATGATTAATATGAAGCACAATCAATATCAACATAATGGCTGGAATACATTTGATTTATTTTTCTTTACATTTCTCTCATGACATATTTTTCTTTTCAAGCTTTCTGTACATCATTATGATTATGTCAGTACAATACCTAGCCTGCATCAGTGTAAATGAATGAATTTTGAGTTCTCGATAGACCAATAAAATCCTAAATTTGTTGACTAATTGTTGATATCTGTAGTGTCCCTTGTGAAATCTGGTTTTGCCACGCTCTGTGATCCTGGGTTTGTAAATACCAGCGGCTCATGCACGAGTACAGGGCTTGTGCAAATTAAGGAAACAATTATTTCCTCTGGAACCCCTCATTATCTCTGTGCCAGATATCACATAATGCTATTATTTATTACTCTTTTAATAATGTGTTGACTATCTAATTGCTTTCAGAATTGTAATTAAAGACTAGAGTTTCCCCATAACATGTTTTCTTCCTGAGGTTCTTATTAGAGGTGCATTAGAAATGCAGATGTTGGCTTATACAGCTTACTGTTTGCTACTGTATATAAACTGTAAATGCCAGTGTCCCTGCAGGAGAATGTATGTATCACATAGGTCATATTCCCTTTGACCATAATGACCTAACCATTGATGTTTTGTGTGCTACAGAGGTTGGCCAGAGAGGCAGAGCAGATACAGACGTTGCACACTTGGCAAGACAACATTGTGGTAAGGTCTATGTGTTCCTGTCATTTTGTACTGTAATTATATACATTATTTGTACCCACTTTTACACGAAGACACTTAACTTAAGAATGTGAACATATTAAATTAAATAGGATTATTAAAATTATTATTTTAATTGTTATATTGAAAAAAAAAAACTGTGACACTACACACTTAGCCCGGGAAACCTGAACAGATGCAGACAGTATACATAACTTCACATGCAGTGTTGCCAACTTTGTCGCTATACTGTTCAAATAAAACAGCTAGTCTTATACACTATTTTATCATTAATTATGCAATACTTTGTTTGGGTTACGGAAAGACTCAGGATTGAGGATGCAGCTATGAGATCGGGTCACCACTAGTGCAGAGATTGCCGATATCTGATATCATCTGAAACTAGGCAGTTTGTAAATGCAATGTGATGTCACAAATATGCAAATGAGCACCGTAGGCATCTAGCATCATTAGCAACTTTTCAATATGATGAAGTAGCTTTTATTAAAATCTATATAGAGAAAGAGAGGGAGATAGACAGACATACAGACAGGCAGACAGATACTTTATTAATCCTGGAGAAAATTGAAGTCTCAGTAGCAAGTAACATCAAATCAAGAGTAAACAAACAAGAATCTAAAAAAAACACAACACTCAGATAAATGTTTTACTTGCCAAAAGTGTGTCGAAGGGTGGATAAATGCTAATTGTCAAAGAAATGTCTAAATATAGAAAGATGCTAGAGCAATGCTTAAGGCAGTACCTTATTTTTCTATTGGTGTGAGCATCAAGCGATGATGGTATTAACAATGAAAGCAAGAGCAAAAGGTATTTGGACTAAAACACGGCAAAATCCTGCATTCAAATGGGTCTCTGCTATTAATGCACTATTGCAGTGGCTGTTGAAAATAGGACTTTGCATTGAAGTCACGTGTGGATAATGAAATCTGTAAATTTGTGCAGTATTATTGTAACATTTTGTAGTAACAATTCCCAACTATCAATTAATGACCCTAATAAAAAAGGATGTTATTTTAAAAATCACTTTGTCAATATCTCAAGATTTGCATGTACTGCAATATGCTATATACTTGTAAGAAGTGTAAGCTTATTTTATGAAATGTAAGCGCAGCGTGGGTTCACGATACTAGCGAGTGTGTACAAGCAGAAACAGGAGTAAGAGGCAGTTCCTGAGGGAATCCCGGTTGGGGCTTGCTACAAGAAGGTTAAATTCTGTAATTACAGAACACAATAATAGATTATTGTGTCTGATACAACCCCAATTTCAATATTTCATGTTCAAACAGATAAACTTTATTGTTTTTGCAAATATTCACTCATTTTGAATTTAATGCCTGCAAACACGCTCCAAAGAAGTTGGGACAGGGGTATGTTTACCACAGTGTTACATCACATTTCCTTTTAACAACACTTAATAAGTGTTTGGAAACTGAGGACTCTTAATCAATAAATATTTCAAGTCTTGCTTGATGTACTGCTTCAGCAGCTCAACATTCTGGGGTCTCTATTGCCTTACTTTGCATTTTGTAATGCGCCAGACATTTTCAATGGGAGACAGGTGTGGACTGCAGGCAGGCCGGTCTAATGATCGCAGTCTTTTACTACTAAGCCATGCTGTTGTAACACGTGCAGAATGTGGTTTGGCATTGTCTTGCTGAGATAAACAGGGACCTCCCTGAAAAAGATGTTGCTTGAATGGCAGCATATGTTGCTCCAAAACCTTTATGTACCTTTCAGCATTAAGGGTGCCTTTACAGATGTGTAAGTTACCCATGCCATGAGTACTAACACACCCCCATACCATCAGATATGCTGGGTTTTGAACTTTGTGCTGATATCAATCCGGATAGTCCTTTTCCTCTTTGGCCCAGAGGACACGACGTCCATGATTTCCAAAAACAATTTGAAATGTGGACTCGTCAGATCGTAGGACACTTTTCCATTTTGTGTCAGTAAATCTCAGTCTCAGTAAGTTTCAGGGAGTTGTTGATATATGGTTTTTGCTTTGCATAGTAAAGTTTTAACTTGCAATCGTAGATGGAGCGATGAACTGTGGTAACCGACCATGGTTTTCTTAAGTGTTCCTGAGTCCATGTGGTAATAGATAGATTACTTGTAGAGATTTCTCCATTTTCTCTGAATGAGAATTATGGAATGTAGATGATGAAATCCCTAAATTCCTTGTAATTGCACAATGAGAAGCGTTGTTCTTAAACTGCTGGATTTTTTCTCATGCAGTTGCTTACAAAGTGGTGAACCTCACCCCGTCCTTGCTTGTGAATGACTGAGCCTTTCAGGGATGCTCCCTTTATACCCAGTCATGACACTCATCTATGGAATGTTCCAAACTGTTTTCTGAGCATTCCTCAACTTTTGTTCCCCGTCCTAACTTTTTTTGGAACATGTTGCGGTCATCAAATTCAAAATATTTGGAAAAAAACAATAAAGTTTCCATTTGAACATTAAATAGTTTGTAGTGTATTCAAATGAATATGGATTAAAAAAGGATTTGCAAATTATTATGTCCTGTTTTTATTTATTTACACAGTGTCACAACTTAATTACAATTGGTTTTTAATTATTGGCATGATTGTGACCATGACATGCTTTTTTGTTCTCAATTCCAAATGATTTTGTTGCAGAAGTTTAGAGGTTTGTGTTGGTGCTGTTTGCATATTGTAAGTCGGCTGTTTGTGAAACTGGCACAGTAGCAGCCAATCTTTGTTTATGTATCTCTTTATTTATCACCTTAAAATAGCCGCACCACATTTTTGCAGAAAAGCCTGTATTTTAGCTGTTGCTTCCGGGTTTAAACAGATCTGTGTTAATTCTACAACTATATCAGACGTTATCAGATTTTCAAATCTGCACATCTTTTTATATCCCTTTCAGCAAAGTCAGTGCAACGCAGGATAAATAAGAGTGAAGAGCTATGACACTCATTGACTTTTTTCACCAAATAAGTCACCGCTGTGGAAATAATAATCATTAAACATGTGAAACATTTGTGTGTATATTGTTATGCAAGCGTATGTACACTTTTGATCCATTTGATCCATAAATTGCTTAATCTGATAACTGTTCTTGATCAGTCATATTTTCCAAAAATTGGCCAATATTCCACTAATTCTGTACACAAAGACACTCTATACATTATATTACATTACAGTATATTGACCTATTTGTTAAACAGCAAACATTACACAAGATGGACCCATTCTTATTTTTTCTACTTGTGTAATTAACAAAATGCACTGAACAGCAATCTTACACAGATGTGTATTTGACTTTATTCAGTTTTGCCATTTTAAACAATATCCATGTTCATATTATAAAACTTCCATTTTAAAAGAAGCAGTAACAGGCCAAATCCATTGTCACGCTTTGCTTATCTAATTAGACTGTGTTCTTTCTTAGCTTGCTTACATTTAAATTAGGCCTAGAACCCTTATAGTTTTGTGGAATATATTTGGCATTCATTTGCCCTACAGCAAGCAAAGCATACGGCTGAGTAGTCTTCCCCTGTGTATACCTTCAGTTCTAGACAATTTCTCCACTTGCAGTGCATTGAGAATAGCATTTATTTTTGACTATATGCACAACCAGTGTGATTAAGCTCTGATTGCTATTATGTCAAATTTACAATATGTGGAAAAACTAGCATGAATAATGTAGCACTAACTACACTGCTCACAAAATGAAGGCTACCTTGAATTATGGGGCTTTTAATTTTGAAATATCCCCTAATTTTTGGGATCAGTATATAAGACAAATTATTAGAAAATGCAATGCACCCTGAGACATTCATCGCTTAATTCATAAGCCACTGAGCAGTTACATGACTCTCATCACAACGTCTCCGTTCAGTGAATCAATTAATAGTTCAAATTAATTATCTAGAAATTACAACATTTTATATTTTCGTTAAAATTCATCTTTCAAAGGAATTAGTCTGCCAGCTTTGATGAGTCCCCACTTAGGTATCTGGTCTTACCACAAAATGAAAAATTGTAAAAAATATTTTATTTCATTTTAATTAATTTAGGGACTAACAATCACAGAGCTCAGTAGTGAACTACGTTTGTTTCAGACCTTTTTTGGTTTGCAATTAAAAAATTACATTACCTTGCCTCCATTTCACATAGGCTTGATAAAGTGCAGTAATTTTTGTGGAATCTGTAGTAATGTTCAACAAATGTAAACATGACATACTAGTAAATTTTATTGTATGTTCATGGTTTAGTGCAGCAGGCAGTCTTTTGCTGTATAGTGTGGGAGTCAAGGGACTGAGATTCAACTGCTTTCTTGTGGTTTTTCTCTTTATGGTGTTAGTTATGCAGTTTAATATAACTAGTAATGGACACATTGCTATGATTTATTCATTATTTTATTTTACAATTCCTAATGTTGATGAACAGTAATTTTAGAGAATTGCAATGTGCAACCTTTAAACCCCTTTAAAAAGGTGAAAAGGTGAAAAAATAAAGACAAAAGTGATCTCTAGTTTCCTCATGTCCACAGAAAGGACAATCTTGCCCAGCAGTGGAGTCAACGTCTTCCACGTTTCTGGTTGTACAAGGGCAGGGAACAACACCAGAGTCCTTCAGTCCTTATGATGGCTATACTACTCTCCTGTTTCTTCGGTAAGAACATGATCAGAAATCTATATACAGCAGTGGTTCTTTGTGTTCCAAGTTTCATAGTCTTAGTCTATAAGTACTTTGCTCTATTCTACTCCAATTAGAGTAGAAATGGAAGTGGATATGTAAATGATATGGGTGTGGTCTGCTTAGACACTGGGTCCAGCCACAAGAGGGCAAAGAGGTGCTTCCCTTTTGCATATATAAAAGGATCTCAGAGGCTACAGTTAGGTACTGCACCTCTTGGTGGGAGATTGCTGGCTGCAAGACGTTTGTCCACAATGCACTCAAAGACATTTTGGACATTTAGGCAGAGTGCATCATTGGACTGAGATAAGTAGGATGGTCAATTTTATAAAATGCCTGCCAACTAGGCTGTTCTAACCTAGGAAGTATGTTTCCTTATACACCATCCAGACACAGGTGGCACCTTCACTACACAACTGCCTCTGCCCAGACAATATCCAGGCAGAAGCAAATCTGTTGCCATGGCACCCATTATGTGACAGCCAGCCAGCTTCAGATGGAACCATATTATCATTAGTGACGAAACCCGCTTGCGATTTGACGATGGTCAGGTTTAGATATATAGTCCTCGAGGTGAGCTCTTCAATCCTGCCTTCCGATCCTGATCTCCAGAAGAGCAACAACAAAAATATCCGTCAAAGTGAGATCTAACACCAGATTTTACTCTGGAGACCAATAAGAACATATATTTTTTGGCCTTATAATTGTCTGGAATATTCTGTTTTGGAGTATGTTTGCGATTTTTCACTGCTGTAAAGTTACTGACATGACACTGATTACCATTGTCTCACTATTTGATTTGTTAGGGAATTATTGGTACAAAGATGCAATATTCCTAATATTTGCAGCATTTCAAATGGTATTTTCTATATTGTGATGTGGAGTAGACGAAAAGCTAGAATGATGGGGACATAGGCATAAAAAGTACATTTTTTACTATTCCTTACGACAATGAATGAAATTAATGAAAATCAAGATTGGTGCCCAGTAGGTAAAATTGTGCTTCACTAAGCTTAGTCAGGTCTCCAAAAACTCCACACTGCAAGTCACATCCCAGTCCTCAGCACTGAATAGATCTGTATAAAAGTGCACACAAAGCTTCCTCATTTCTGCAGGTTTTGCAGTCACAGTTACATCGAGGTGATAAAAACAGGATATTTTTAAGTCACAATATTTTCCAAATAAAAGGAGGACAATTCACTTGCGACATCTATTTCTTCGACATTGGCAACTCAAGCTTAAAACAGGCGTCTGCTTAACCCTATCCTGAAGAAAAGTGCTTAGTCATCTGTGTTCTTTTTAATTCATTTTTAGCCTCAATATGGTCTTTAATAATTATCACATCTTCAAGTACCTATACTTCCTTCTGAAGATTCTCAGTACTATTTTTCCCAAATGCAAATGCATGTGCTGTGTAAGACAGAAACCACAAAATCACCACGAACAATCTAACCTTGCAGGATTCATTCAGGATTTTGAGAAGTTTGGCTATTCCTACTCTGACAGGAACCAGCATTGCCTGTCCGGCAGTATAATGTGACTTTCAGGCAGTCTACCTCAGTAATCCAGTCACCATGAGTTAAAGAACAAAAGGAAAAAACATAATAGAAGAGGATACCCCATATCTTAAAATGATTTTCAGAAGAACTGCTGGACAACTGATCCTGTCCATGCCCCATCACTGTCGGTGTGTTCTTACTGACACACCCTACTGACCACTCTCATCCAGTTCAACATACATATAACCACATGGGCAAGGGATTACTCTAGCAAATCTTTATCACTCTAATATAGAGTTACATTCACAAATTCCACTTGAAACTCTACTGGGTAAAGAAAAGAAGCATCATCTTCATCATGTTCAGCAGTGGCTTCAACTTTTCTTGGCTCAGAGTCATCAAGTTAGACCATCACATAGCTGACACATTTTTCTGGAAAAATGGACACCATGTGCTCTAGATCAAAGATGAATAGGACCATAAAGGATACAAGTCCAAAAGCCAGGGTCTGTCATGGTATGGGCAAAGGTCATTTACACTTCCGAGTTGCCAGCATTAACACAGAAAAATAAAGTACACTGAGATTTTAGAGCTGCATTTTCTGCCTTTTTTCCAGGGACGTCTATGTATTTTTCAATGGGTCAATGTGAAATGCTGCAAACATTACAAAGTCAAGGTGTATGGCTACTGAACTGCTGCTCTGCCTGCAGTACTCACCTGTCTCCAATAGAGAACGTGTACAATTTTGAAACGAAAAGTGCAAAAACAGTGACAAAGGTGTTTGCATGAAGACAAAATAACAAAATAACACCTACAAGAGTAAATCTCTTGGTATCCCCTATACCAAAAAAAATCATTTAAGTGTGGAAAGAAACAGTAACATTAAAGTGGCACATACTTTATTGTCCCAACTTTTTTCACAATGTGTTGAAAGAATGAAATGCATTAATAGATGAACAAATGAAGTTGGCCAGTCAAAAATCATTTATATTTACATTACACCCTTTATATTTACATTACATCATTACAGTAGCATAAAAATACTATGTGACTGTTCTAATGTCAAAGTCCATTTTGGTCAATGAGGTGACAGCAGTCATTAAAAGGCTCATACCTGTGTTTCAAGCTAATATATGTTTTAAACAAACCAATATATGTTTCAAAGCTCAATAACGTGAGTAACTAAGGCTGTGACACAACTACTGCCATTAATTCTGGACTTAATTCTCCACTGTAACCTCAAAGCCAAACTAGCGTAGCACTTGAGGGAAGAAGAAGCTTACGAGCGACTTCAGTTCGATCACGCCAAACCATGAAAATCTGAACGCAGTGATTCCACTTTATACTTACACTTTATACTATACTATAAGAAAAATTGAAATAAAAAAAGTGGGACAGAAAGAACTAAAGCAAAAACACTCCCACCAGCCACCACTCACTCACGTTATACCCTCACATCACGCATGCGCAATTTGCGAACGGTGAGAAGGAGCGGGAGGGAGAGAGAGAGAGAGAGAGAGAGAGAGAGAGAGAGAGAGAGAGAGAGAGAGAGAGAGAGAGAGAGAGAGAGAGAGAGAATAAGGCTGGTCAGCAGGAGCGGTGACGGCGGCAGTGTCAGTGTGTCTTTGGTAGCTTCTTGCCATATCTCACACTGTCAGCGTACACAACGCGCTCATTCACACCTAGCGGCTCGGATCTCCGTCCCTAAGATCCAAGGTGCATCTCTAGAAGCGACTGTCCTCTTTCGCGCTTTCGCGTATTCTTACGCGGAAAAATGGCGAGCTTCGGTCCTCAGTCCTGGAGTCTTCTCTGGTTGTTCTCGGTTCAAACGGTGCTGATTCTGATCGTGTCCTCTTCAGGATCGGCGACGCACATCTTCCCGCAGAACTACACGTAAGTAGCGACAGTACCCTGTGAGCTGGTCTGAAGACACAGTAAGCAGGGCTTTGTGGATGTGCGTGTTAGAGTTGTAGGTAGCCTGGCGTTTATACAGTTTCTATAGCTGTCGGTGTTCCACGATGTGCTGTAGCGATGAGCAGCTGTTCTCTATCCAGATCCACACACAGGTTGCCGCCGTTACTAAAGAGCTTGCCCCTTCATTTATTAATCAGGAGCGGCACGTTTGTGCGGACATGTTATCTAGCTCTTCTGTTGATGAACGCCTTATCAGTGAGTGTTTGCTACTTATGAAATATAAAAGGAGATGCTCTCCCAGGGTATTTAAATAAAGGTACTGATGTGTTTATCTCTATGGAGACAACTGTTTTTGTTAGTAAGTAAGTAAGTTAGAGAAGATTTATGATGGAAGGTCATACATGAAGGACCATATGAATGGCAAGTCTATATATGGTTAAGAGCTCCAGTTTAAAGCTACTTTCTCAGTGTGTGATACAGGTTTATTTTCTGTACAGTGCAATATGTTTAGAGAGGAGTGATGTCATACATGGAGCATTATGAATCCAACTGTATTTGGAGGTTAAGTCAACACTAGTGTCCCCATATGAGGTTCCATATGACGTGAGTACCTAGCTATACTATGTATATGTATATATGCTTTCTCTTTATGGGTCAAGCAATGCAATGTAAAGGTGCCCTGAAATGTGAAATGATGTACATTTGCTTTTAATAAGAGGCGCTTAATGGTACATCACAAGTGAAGTTACCACTCTAGTTACTTACTAGTGTGTTTGTAATATGTATGATATTTCTGTACATGGCAATATCTTTAGTGTTGAATGAAGTCACTAAAGTGCGAATGATTCAGAGTAGCATAATTGTGTTATATCGAACTCTGTTCATTGCTACAGGAAATAACCAATCTAGCCGACACATTTCAACTCCTTGGGGTATAACTGATGCTCTTTTGCCATTGAATACTGGAGAAACAGGTTGAGAAAGGTCACTCTTAAGGGGGGCACCTGGGTGACAGGATGTATAACTCCAGCTTATTAGGCTGCTTATGATTTTGACTGGCGATGTCTTTTGTAGTGAATGATATCATATTCTGAGTACATTGTGTCCTGGTTAAGTCAACAGTGTATTTTCTGTGTGTGCGTGGGTCATTTTGGAATGATTTTGAGTACTCTTTTTGGTACAAACGTATGTGTTCTAGGTTAGTATGCTGATGTTAACTTTCTTTTGGAGTATGACTTTTCTGGATGTGGCAATTTCCTCATTGATGGATGATTTCTTATGTCCTACACTATTGGGCGAAACTGAAAATAGGTGTAACGTTAGGTAAGCAGTGCCATGCTTTGGTGTTGCCAGGAAAACAAGGACCTACCCACATTGAACTATACTGCTCACAAAAATTAGAAGATACTTAAAAAAGGAAAAATCCTGTAATAAAAAATCCCCTAATTTTTGTGAGCAGTACATTATAGGTTTATTCATTTGTCTAGTAGGACAAATGTGAGTGAATAGAGTCTTGTTGCTAAAACACCTGGGGATTCCATGCTAGTATTTGCAGTATAACTAATAGAATGTGTTTAGTTTGATGGTTCAGTTATGTTATTTAGTATTTAGTATGTTTTTTTTCTTTTAGTTGTCTCTTCCACCAAAGTTAAAGTAGATATTTTCCAATTGTAAAACTTAGGTTTTAAGGTAAAAGCATTTTTACTCGGTGGTATCTTCAGCAGTACATCATTCTTAACCTCAGGATATAATCACAGAGAAACATGGATAGTTAATCTTTTAACAGTCTACAGGCAGAACCTGTAATTATTGTCACAGTAAAGGAATGGACAAATGAGGAAAAATGGCTGTGTCTTTTAAAGGTGCATTAAACAGGCTGGATAAGTACAGTGACACTGATGCATACTTAAACTTTTGTGAGCAAGTTTGTGTTCCAACCAGAAATTGGAAAAATACATTATACCATCCTTGGATCAGTTCCAGACTTGAAGATCTAAAGAAAAAGCATATAAAAGCGGTTCACTGTTCACTATAAGAGCAGATAAACAAAGCTAATCCAGTAAGCTGAATGGTATGTTGAATAATGACCCAATATCTGGGTAGAAAAGCCTGAGAGACATTCTGAATTACAAAAACGTTTTCCCAAAACAACAGGTGATCATCAACTGGTTAATGATGATGGGACAGTTTCTTGCTGCCACTGGACTATGGACATGACCCAGACCATACGATTGCTCGGCAACCAGAGGTATGCATTCCATTATCTGCTGAACATCGTAGAAACCATCAAAGGTGGGCTGATCATCTTGGACTCAAGATGAGTGGACAACTGGCCTTTTCTCTGATAAGTAACGGTTTAGTTTGCAGCCTGACAGTCATCGTGTCCTGACCTGTTGCGAACGAGGAACATAGGAGAATCCATGTTTCATGTGAGAAAGGGACTCGTGGTGGTGGAATCATGCTTTGGGCTGGCATCAGCATTGGTGGTGGCACCAAGCTCAACATCCTCTGAAATGGATCAATGACTGCTCTGAGACACCGATTTGAGGTCCTGCATCCTACAGTGATAATCTTTGCTGGAGCAGTTGGAAACAACTTTCACCTTTCATCTGGAAAACCGTCCAGTACCTCCCACAACACTTCTTAAGCTGGAAGTTGCCCTGGAGCAAGAGTGGCAGAGGATCCCACAAGAACTGCTGGACCATCTGTTTATATACATGCCCCATCACTGTCAGTGTGTTTTGGCAGTCTTGGGTGAACATACACTCTTCTGAACAGTCAATGTGTGGCAGAGTTTGATAGGCTTCTGTTAACCCCCATGAATGTCACTTTCCACTCAATCACGATAATAGAGTTTGCATCTCATTTGTGTAACCGAACAACTTTCTTTGACTTTTCATTTGCTTTTCTGATGATCTTGTTTAATGAAATAAAATAAAATACTTCAATTTAAAATATCACCTAATTTTTGTGAGCAGTGAATTTTGGCCTTTTGGTTCAGCACATCACTCAGTCTGCAAAAAAAACAAAACAAATATCTGGAGTGAAACTTCCCTCTTGGAACTGTACACCTCCAGAATCATGAAGCAGGGCAGGAGCAATCTCTGCAGATACCTCTCACTCCAATTACGTGTAGACGCTTCGGCTAAGTTAAACCTAAAACATGAAGACTACATTTTTCCAACAGGCTATCGCAGTAATGGACAGTACAAGTACATACTTGTTTCTTTACATTGCACATATTGTTTCTCACATTAATTAATTGATTCTCAATTGAATTATCTGCCTCACAGTTCTTTCCTTGCATCCAAAAGACTTGGTGAGTAAAGTCTGATTCTGCTTAAGATACAGTATTGGACCTGCTGCTGAGTCTTTTGAAGGTTGATTTACATTGAATGTAGCTAGGGTATTTCAAAATATATTTGGAAATTGCTGTATTTGCATTCATGCTATTTGTTGTTCTTAAGGCACTTGAGGAATCACTGTTGTTGTATTTTTTTAAGTTACTTCCATAATGTTGGAATACGTGTGTATATTGATTTGGGTACAATTTGCCCTTCACTTTAATATACCTAATGTTCATTTGAGCCTTGCGTAATTCTCCCATCCAGGCAACTTGATCACCTGTGCCCTTTGAATTGCAGGATAGGTGCTCCCCTCTTAGTAATTCAGTAAAATTTTTCAGTCAGTGCAGATCTGGAATGACAAAATTTGTAATGCTTAAATCTATCCACATAAAATGCTGTAAACATATATTACATATATTATATTATATAACTGTTTTTCTCTGCATTTTGTAGTTCTATAATTATAGACTGGAGTCCATCAATTCCTCTATATACTTTGTTTGTCCCAGACAGGACCCACATAGATCAGGTACTTTTTGGATGGTGGATCATTCTCGGCACTGCACTGCCACTGATGTTGTTGAGCTGGTATGAATGGTTCAGTGCTGCTGGAGTTTTAAAACATTGCTTACTCACTGTCCACCTTTTTAAAAGACATATTGCTTCATGTGTTAGATGTAAAATGACAGCGGCTCATCTGTTGCTGCAGTTTGTTAGTGATCCTCTAATTGTTCGTCAGTGTTTACATGATGCTGTATACAGGATGCTGGAGGATGGACATTTTTGACTGGTGTAGTATGTGAGTGACTGGTATAGTAGTGAGTTTTTTAGTCCAGCATTGACACTGAGGTGTTTGTTCCCACAAGTTGTGAATGCCACAGTTCTGATTTTTCCCGTAGACTGGGATTTTTAGGCTGGAATTACCATATTCTTTGATACATCTGCAAATTTAGTGCCTGAAATTACTACCACCTTAAACATGCAAGGTGATTATAACTTATGTGGAGATATGTGGGCTCAAATCATTAATGCATTTACAATCCCAATTCCAATGAATTTGGGACGTTGTGTAAAACATAAATAGAATAGAATAAATAGAAACAGATACAATGATTTACAAATTCTTTTCAACCCACATTTAATTAAATACAATACAAGATATTTAACATTCAACATGCAACACGATCCAGAATAGTTGAGACAGGGTGAAAAAAAGACTAGGAAAATTGAGGAATGCCCCGAAAAACACCTGTTTGGAACATTCCATAGATGAGTGTCATGATTACTATTGATACATGATTGTATTACTAATTTAAATTTTATTAATAATTTGTTTTTTATTTTGAACTAATTTTGCTATAATTTAATATACATTTAGTATTTATTTAATTAACATCTAAGCCGCCCATGGAGGAAGGGTCCCCTGTTGAGTCTTGGTCCTCCTGAGGTTTCTTCCTACCATTTTAGCGAGTTTTTCCTTGCCACTGTCGCCCTAGGCTTGCTCAACTTGGGATTTGCTTATTAAGATAATGTATTACTGTAAAGCTGCTTTGAGACAATGCTACATTGTAAAAAGTGCTCTATAAATAAAATTAAATAAAATTGAATTGATTGGGTATAAAGGGAGCATCCCTGAAAGGCTCAGTCATTCACAAGCAAGGATGGGGCCAGAATCACCACTTTGTGGACAACTACATGAGCAAAAAGTCCAACAGTTTTTGAACAACATCTCTCATCGTGCAATTGCAAGGATTTTAGGGGGGCAATTGATTATAGGTTGAAAAGGATGTGCAAATCATTGTATTCTGCTTTTATTTATGTTATACACAACGTCCCAACTTCATTGGAATTGGGGTTATACTGCTCCATTCTGTTTTAAGAAACTTTACAGACACAAGAGACAGCAATAAAGTCAGTTTCATACAGAGAGCAGGGCTAATTCTTAATATGGCTTACACTGAATCTTCTTCTTTCAGCTACTCATGTTAGTGGTCACCACAGTGGATCTGATCTGCAGATTAGAATTGGCTTAGGTTCCAATGCAGACAATCAAAGAACTGCTAGAGTCCAGAACGGGAATCGATCTGTGGGCTGTGAGCTGACAGCGCTAACCAGTTACACCTCTGTACCTCCTGGCTTACATGTAGAAGTAGAATTAATATATTATTATAAGGTTAATGGTGTTCATTAATAATAAAGCCTATAAATGCTAGTCCCTCAATCTTTCAAAGCACTTTGCATGGGCTGAGATCAGTCACAGTGCTCTTTACGGTGCTGAAAACCAACCAATGTAGTAGTGTCAGATAGGAGTAAAGTGAACACATAAGTACTGAACTGAATGAGGCATGCAGCCATTATGTCCGGTCTGGGAATGTCCTGGGCCCACTGTTTCCATTTTCATCATTAGCTCATCGGTCAGTACCAGTACTGACTCTACTGACGCTGTTCTGCATAGGAGTTAGCTTAGTTATTAAAGTGTTGACACATTATATTGACATAATACTTATAAGTTAACTTTACTCCTAAAAAATCTTGAGTACAGTCCAGTACAAGTGCTCTTATTTAGGCCAGTACAGGACCTGATATTAATAATTAGTATTGGATTGGTGCCTGGTCACCAGGAAACCGAATTAGTTGCTCCTTAACAGTAATGTGCAACTACATTGAAGACCATTTAAGCTTGCATCATAAGGTTAATTTTTTTAGGCCTGGCAGGTTATTAGCTTGAACCACTGTGTACCCAATTGGAATACTTCCAGTCCAAATCTGAACCTTGATACTTCACAGCACATCTGTCAGTCCATGTGCTGTATGGTTTAGTCGAGCATGACAAGCTTTGAAATTCCCCCCTGCCTCCAAGCTGCCATGCTGTTTCCACTAAAATAGAGATGATGAAACCAAACGTGTGGAGTTTTAGACAGCCTCTCCCTCCAGACTGTCAGTTATGCATCAGTGATTCCAGTTTATATTGGCATTCTTGAAATAATGTTGTTACCCGCAAATCATTACTCTCAAATGTGTGCCATTTAATGACCATCTGAACAATGTCTGTTTGCATTAAGGACACATAATTATAACATTAGAATAATTAATAATTATAACAAATAATGATAGGGAAAACAATCTGTCTTTTAACAGGTTTAGAGTGTGTATTCTCAATGTCATAACCATCAGGTCATATTTTGATGTTTGGTTTACATATGTTTTTTTATTTCATTTTTTAATTTAAGTTAATATTTTTTCTTATTTTACTGAATATGAATTTACTTTGCATTAACTATTTGCGTAAGTAGGAACTACATTATGGTCTGTGTTGCGCACAGTCACTTTTAAGACATGGACTCAAGCAGCAGATACACGAATTAAAATGCCATTCTAATGTTCTGTCAAGGGGAATTTCGATCAGTGTATTTTTTCATAGAACACAATCTGCAAATTCATCATCTATTTGTCATCTGCAAATAGTACATTCTTGTATTTGAAAATGGTTCAAACAATAAGTATGTGCATGCTTATTTGCAAGTATAAACACAGAAATGCTGTTCTTTCTGACATTGTGCATTCTAAAAAGAACAAACAATAAAAAATATAACTATAAGACAAGAGAGGCAAGCAAATTCATGGATGTGAAAAACCCACAAAGGCTGGTCATACATTTTAGTGATTGTAACAAAGATGGAAATGTGACTTTAGTGACAAAAAAGAACTGATATAAAATACTCTGTTATCTCTACAATCTATGATATATGAGATTTCAGTTAATAAGTTGAAAATGTCAGAAGTGGTCAGACAGCTTTTTTCATATTTTGCAGAAGTAATTACTTAATTAAGGAAACACAGAAAATAACTAATCACTGTGAGTAAAATACTTTATATTTTTTAAATATTTTATTTACATAATTTGAACGAGAAGTACAAAGTTTAGTGCAATCTGAGTTTCATCCTGGTTCTGTTTGCGTCATGTAAATGCAGTTTAACAAAGTATAATGCATCATATAGGAAGTAGGAAGCTTTTTTAGATTTCTTTTGTTTATGGGTTTTTATTTAACACAACACAACCACTCTCTCTCTCTCTCTCTCTCTCTCTCTCTCTCTCTCTCTCTC
>JAYJMA010101210.1:0-36139 GCA_036873895.1 Parotocinclus cabessadecuia | reverse complement strand
AGTAAGATGTTCCTCCACTCTACATCAATCTACTGGTTAACTTTAACATAAACCAGTCCCACTATCCCCTGGTCACACCAGAGGGAAGTAACTCTCTAATTTCCATCCTATGGTTGTCTGGTGACAATGTGCCTCCAAGGACTCCCTTTTCATTTTCATTTATCTTGGTTCTCCTAATGTTTCTTCCTTACAATGTTTAGGGCATTTTTTTTCTTGCCACTGTCACCCTTGGCTTGCTCAATTTGGGATTGGCCTTTTGAGATAAATATATTGTCACGAGCAGTGTAGTAAGGCGGAGGCAAACGTGACGTGCAGGAAAACAGATCGTAAAACAGAACTAAAACAAAAGACGACAGGCGGGTAGGATCATAAGCTGGATGTGACGATAGAAGATCCTACCTCACCCGTGTCAAATACGAAACAAAATCGAAATCATAACATGTAACAAAGAAAGCTTTGCACCGCATGAACGCGGGCGAAGTTTATAAGTAGTCCTCGCTGATCCAGGACAAGTGTGCACAATCAAGGCACGCCTGTGCAGTCGCCAGGTGTGACATATATAATATTTAAGAGAAATAAATACAAATATAATATTGCAAAACTGCTTTGCCACAATGCTCCATTGTAAAAAGCACTACATAAATAAATCTGAGTTTACTTGAAGCAAAATTAAGATTTTGGGCTATAACTGAAGTTTTTACATGGATCAGTATCTGCATGCCACAGTGAATCAAAGTTTAGGTTCTCTGCAGGTTTGGAGATACGTCTGCAAACAGATGTTAATTTGATCATAACGATCAAAACTCACTGCAGTACAGGTAGAATATTATTCATCACACAATTCCAACAGCAGGTGTTTTCTTCCCAAATTCTCCTACAAAGACCCCAAACACACGGCCAAAGTCACAGATCTTTGTACATCTTTAGCAAAAAGAAGAACAAAAAGTCCTACAGCAGATGGCATGGTCCACCCAGAACCATAATCTCAACATCATTGTGTCAGACTGGGATTACATGAAGAGGCCGAAGCAAGTGAGACAACCACAGTCTTCAGAAGAACTGTTTCAGGTTGTCCATCAGGTTTGGAACAACGTACCAGCTTAGTACCGTGCCAGTGTACCAAAGAGAATCTATGATTTTTCAAAGGCTAAGGGTCACATGAAATAGGTTTTCTTTTGTTTGACATGTTTAGTTTTTGCTAAATAAATGCTTGCAAATCTAAAACCACTTGTTTTCCTGCATATACAACAATGAATAAACACTTCTGATCAGTTGCATAAAACCTGAAACCACAGACACACAGATATACACACGAACACAATTCATGTGAACGATATACAACTTTGCATTTACAATTTTTGTCAGAAGTTGTGAAGAGTGAAGCCTGCAGTTATAGAGACTGTAGAATAGCAATTTTTGGTACAGGGCTGTGCTGGATTCTGAACTGAGATTATTCGTCACAAAATTATTTCAGTTGAATAGTCAAGGTGCTTTACAACACCTATATAATGAGTGGTTTATCTGAAAATTTAAGATTTGTAACAAGTAAAACATTTTTATGCCATTACCCATTTGTATTTGTTTTTCACCCCCACAGAAAACATTTAATTTCTTTAGTGACTTCAGCTTTATTGCATAGCTTAATATTGACCCACACGTTTCCATTCACAATGCCGTAGCATTTCCCCTTTACTACCAGACCAGCTCACCAGCACAAAGACAAGGGAAAACCTCATTATAATTCAGAGCAAATCATTTGTATGGCGTACCTCACTTGCTGACAAAGTGCATCATCCAATCCCAATAACAATTACACAACCTTTCTACTTTAAAAATACAAACAGTACTTTAACATATCTTGCTCACACATACACACAGAGGAACACACAGAAGAACAGAGACGCACAAAAACATACAGATTTGGTGCTATTGTTTTGTGCGTGTATAATTAGATTTTAAAAGTTTCATTAATTGCAACCATGCTGACTGCCTAGGTATCAAATATTGGTGCTTGAGCTGCATGAAAAGACAACTGGCATTAGGTACTAATAGGCAAGGCAAGGCAAGTTTTATTTGTATAGCATCATTCGTACATGAGGCAATTTAAAGTGCTTAATACACAAAACTGTGTATTGCACACCAAGTTTGCTATACCATTTTTAATTAGTGGTAATATTCTAGATCACACTCAATTTTAAAATAAAAAACTAGAGATTAAATCAAATATGCCCGTTCATGAACAAATGTAACAGATTAAAAAAATATAATAGATAGTCATGGTTCAACCTTTCAGAAGGACAATGATTTAGAATGATATAGAAGTTAGTTAAGATTTTAATATGATCATTTAAGTCCCTTGACCTAAACCCCACTGAAATCCTGTGGGGTGAGGTGAAGATGAGTACTCAAGAAAGTACTGAGGACCCTGGAAGATCTAAAGATAATCTGTATTGAAATGTTTCTTAGATTACTTTTTCAGTAGTCTAATGTCTCAGTGCTGAGACAATGATTCAGTGCTACTGGCAAAGGAAACATATAGAAAATACTAAATGAAAACCTGGTTTTGTTCATTGTTATGTTTTCTTTTGATAAATGTACTTGTTACAGGTAAGGTTTATCTTTATATTTCAGTAAGTAACTTTTCAACATGTTTACCAAGCTTTACTGAGGGTGACAATATTTCGAAAGAAAAAGATCAATGCTGCGTAATAAACAAACAGGTGCACAAGTGGTACTACACTAGCACACCACTGCAAGGACCTGCGTTAAAGACCCGATGGTGCCTTCTAGCACAGTCAGGCATCACGTGCAAACACGACAGGCTGAGCTTGTACAGAAGCAGTTGAAAAATCTTACTCTTTTGCCTCAACGACATGACTACTCAACCCTAGCTGACATACTGTCCAGGGCATACTTGCTAGATAAGCACCAGTTGAAAGGTGAAGGAGGGCAAAATATAAGATAATGTAAAATTCCCCCAAAGTAAAGGAGTATACATTTCATGCACTCATTGCAATGATTGCAATCATGCATTAATATTCACTAAAATGCTCATTCAGTATTTTTTACATATTCCAAAGATACAACCGGCCTAGATGAACATCTGCAAAGATCATGCATCAACTATTTTTTATATTATAATAATATACTGCTTACAAAAAATTAGGGAATATTCCAAAATCAAATGTCCCATAATAAATATTCCCTGTTTTTTGTGAACAATGTAGTACAAGTATACAGAGAACATGTATATACAGAGAAGTTTGTTGCATTACTGTGAGTATATTTGAACAAGTATAGAAACTTTTGAATAGGATCAGCATAGCAGCTAGAGGGTTATAGAACCCATTATCCTCTATTTGGTATTTACCCATAAATCACTGCAGACAGTCTGTACCAGGTCTATTAAGCAGAATTATAATGATGTGCTACATTCAACTGATCCATATAAATGCTTAAATTCTCTTACCTTTAACTTACTGGCTAGCATCACGTGGTTGTCATAGACCAGTACGTTGGCTGTCATGTTCTCTCTGTCATAAGCTGCAGTGGGCTCTCCATCCAAGGCATCTGGTGCCACAGCCACATTGAGCAGAGGGTGTGTGCACTTCGTTCCATCCCATACCTGAGTAGTGAAAGCAAATAGCTGCAAGATGATCAAGGGGCACGTTTAGAAAAGAAAATGTGCGTGTTGTTAGGTGATAGTGAACTGTGGGAAGCATTTTAAGCAAATCAGAGAGCAGTTATGACAGTGAACTACTTGCCAGAACATGTAGAGTCTTAATCTTTTGCAATTAGTAAAGCATGAATGAGTAACAGTTGGTATTGTAACCTCCTGGGGTATATTCATTCAACTGTCCTTGTTAAGAATGATGAGATTTGAATTTATTCATGAGAACATAAACATACTTTTCTTTGATCAAACAGCAATTGGCCCACAAAATCATAACTCAAGTACAAAACTAGAAAACCACTTGTCAGAAACTATATAATTCTTGACTGATCAACAACATTTAGGATAATCTGTTTTAAGTGGAATGTGTATACACCTTAATTTTTGGCTATTCGTTACTGGAAACCATTTTTCTTCAAATATCTATAACTTCTAGCGAGCCGACTATAACTCCAAAATAAAGCTTACACTGAAGGGAACAATTTAAAGCTGCAATATATTAGGGTGTATAAAGGGCTGTGTGTACATACACCATAACGTCAGTATAAAAAGGAAAGATCAGCTATGTAATGTAATTATCATCTAATGTGACACACCTTAAGCAGCATGCATCCGGTGTCCATGGAGGCCTTGGCCAACAGCTGGCAGGTCAAATCGAAGTACATTCTGGGCTGTACTGAGGACAGGGGAACAGTAGGTTCATTGGCCAGCAACACCTGGCTTGCTGCCCACTCGCGCAGTGCTGCCACTGCACATTTATCAGCTTCACCGAAGTGGAACGATCTGCTTGATGCTCGAGGTTCAACAGGGCTGCCAATTAACCCATCAAATGTAACTGTAGACCAGCCCAAAGTGGTAAGCAGAGTCATGGAGCCGTTGAACATTTGAGCCTGTATGGATAGGTGCCAACAGACCCTTAGCCACAATGAATGAATGAATGAAATGAATTAAGCACTGCTTCAGTAGACCTTAATCAATCATAATAATTTGAATTGGAGTCCATTTCAGTATTTAGCACTCAAAGTAATTACAACCTAAGTGGTTATAATCACTGAAGCACTTCATATAGCCCTGTTATGTGAATGATTAAGCATATTGAAGTTGTCAGTTACATTTTCCTTACCTTGACTCTGTGAAGACGAATGATGTCTCCAGTTCTAAAGATTTTAGGATGGTCCTCAAGCTTCTCACTGAAAATAGTGCAGCCAACCTTAGCATTTGTCTGGTCTGTAATCTTTAGTGAGGAGCAGAAATCTACAAAAAGTTAAATGGGTCGATTGTGATCATAGTGGCTTAGGTGCTCTAAACCTTGGTCAATATTACTTTGCTTTAATTCATAATAACACTTTAAACGGGACAAGAATTTAATTAGCACAAGTCCTGGTCAGTCCTGGTCATAAATTAAGCAAGCTTATTGTAGTGATTTACATGTGGCATGTGGCATTTCCTCCCACAGTACAAAGACAAGGGTGTGCAGCTAAAAGGGGTCTCTAGTTTCCCTAGTGGATGTATGTGAGCATGTGTGTTCTACACAGATTGTCTCCCTGTCTAGGTTTGTTACCTTAACCCAAAATAAACAGTTTTAAATGACTAGAAGCAAGCATTTAATTTAATATAACCCATCATCATCCCAGAGTTGAAAATGCTCTTTGTGGAGGAATGGGCTAAGATCCCTGCAAGCCGATGCGCAGGACTGGAATCGGTTAGTTGCATGAGAGGGTATCCGTGCAAAAATCACTGAACTAAAGAGTTATGTTAGTATATTAATAACGATGTATTGCCAGTACTTTGTCATCAGTGCCATTTAATACTTGTTACATTTTCTAATAGGTCCTTTAATAAAGAGAAAAAGTATGATTTGAATTTATTTCACACTCTACCATTAACTTAAAAATTAACACACAAAAACAACCACTGACAATATTTAAAGCGCAACACAAATTTGATGCAGAGTGAAAGTAAAAGGCTACCCATTCTAAAAAAAAAAAAAAAATACAAACAACATATATGCCATATTTACTAAACACAAGAACCATGAAAAAAGTTTTTTAAAATGCAAATTGCTTGTTATTTGCTCTGACCTTTCACATTCAGCATTGATCCAGCATAAGGCTTTTTTGGGCACAATACATGTACACAGTGCCCAATTTTGCGCGCTGATTAAATTGGACAAGAGCCTAGACTCTCTCGACTCATCACATCTATCCTTCGATGAGAGCCTTTGACCGAAATGAGGATCGATTTTACAGAATTTACAAGATGCTTGAAGATAACCACTAAACGTTGAGGAAAATTTAAAAGCAAGGGTGTAAAAGAAAAAAAAAATTCTAAAATAGAAAAGCTGCAAGTAAAGCTAAAGTAAAATACAGTACAGAGTTTAGGAAAATGGACTGCACACTCAAGATTTTCTTTAAGGGGTTCAAAGTGGTGTGCTTACTTTGATCATATAATGCCTATGATTAGTTTGAAAGCTGGGAATGACGGGTCCCTGGTGAACAGAAACCCTTCAACCAAAATACATCCCTTAACAAGATCTCATTCTGACCTACAAAGAATGCGTGAAAAATGCTTCGCATCCAGTGAAGCTCCAGCCTCCAGTCTCTTACTAATGCTAATATTAACATACAATTTACTCATGTTTAATGAGTGGCATATATCCAAATGTGTTCACTGTGGAGGCTGCCATCAGCAAAAAAAAATTACCTGGGTTGTAAAAACATTTGCACATGACTATACATTTTACATTATTATTCCAGGAAAAACAATAGAATCACCGCACTTACATGATGTTCATCCAGCTTTTCACCTTGTAGCAAATAAACCATTCACAGATATGAAAGTAAAAAACACCCCCTTTTATTTCAGAACTATGGCTATTAGACTATGTCTGGAATATAGCTGCCATCTTGAATCAATATATCCACCATATTGGACCAAAGGTGAGTTTTTCCCCAATGGGAAGATGGTCATGTAGCATGAAGATGACAAAGAAGACCGAAACTGTCTCAGTAATCGACTGCCACAATCAGATTTGTAATATCTCTTGTAGTTCAGAAGTTATCAACAAAAAGTTGCAACAGCAACTGAGAATGTTGCCTGTGAGGCACAGCTATTTGATGTGTTCATTGTGCTTTCCCTGGTGCTAAACACAGGGCTGAGTGTGCAGGATCCAGTCCTTATGAACCTGCATGAGAATTTCTGGAGAAATCATGTCACAACCCCCATGATGTGGTGCTGAAAGTGAGGTTTTTCCTCAATATACACAATTTGTTTGAGATGACCCCAGAGATAAAAGTCGAGTGGTGTAAGTTTGGGTGGTCTGGGCAGTCATTCCGCAGGTCCTCAGTGAATTGAATATCCAGTCACTGGCCAACACCTGCTCCATAGTGTGGTGGAGCTCCAACCTTAAGGTAATAGAAGGGAACAATAATAATAGATGGGAACACTGTTTCCTGTAACACTGTCAGGTAATGCTGAGCATTTAGGGTTGATGAAAATGGGTACGATTACAAGGGTGCCCCATATTCCACATTACACCATAACCTTTAGATCACCTATATCTTTGGTGTCTGCCATCCAGTGAGGGTTTTCTTCACTCCAGTACGTCACATTCTTGCACTTGACCTCATTTTATGACCCACTGTCATAAAAATTGGCCTGGTCACCGAAAGGAATGCCCTGTGCAAATGCAGGATCCAACTGATGGTTGGTCTAATGCCCAGGTGCATAATTCGACACATCTATCAGGGTCATGCTCTGACAGTTTCTGCTGCAGCTGGATCTTAAAGGGATGCCACTTATTGGTATGAATCATCAGTTCATCTCTTGAAACTCTTCAGTTACCTGTGACAAGCAACAAAAGTTTTGAAATGCCTGTGTTGACAACTTTTTAACCCCAAGAGATACTGCGAATATGACTGCGAAAATCAATTTCCGAGACAATTCTGGTCTTCTGACATGCTACATAATCACCTTCCCATTGAAAAAACCCTACCCTTGATACCCTTGAATATGCCAGCTTTCAAGATGGTGGCAATGTTCCAGACATAGCCTAAAAGATAGGCCCCCCTCACTCATTACTTGCTGAGATATTCATATGTATTCATATTTTCCCTTTTGGTAAATAAAATAAAAGGGTGTCCTGTGACTCCTGACTCACATATCTCAACAGTCTCTGTTGAGTTTCTGAAAATCTAGACACTTTTTTCCACTTTTTTTTTTTAAGTCCTTCAACAGACAGTTGGTATCGCGATGATTAAGGCATTTTGAGAATGCAGGATGTTAATGCATCCATGTGTTTTCTTTTTGTTTGATGTCATCTTATCCAAAACCAAAATGTGTCCATACAAAGACCCCTGCTTTGGTGAATGGACGAGGCATGAAGTAACATCAGTACATGGGGCGGCATGTATATTTTCAAGGGGACAATACATAAACGAATGACGCGTGGAAGTATTAACAGATTTTAAAAACAACAACAACAAAAACAAAATGCATTAAAAACCATTTAATAAAACAAACAACAACCATGGGCAAGAGGGTCATATTTGTGATTTGTTCACAAATTTGCAAGAAAGTTTTTGTTTAAGCTGGGCAAAAGCCCTGGTAAAGAGTGTAGTCATTCCATAATTTTGCCATTGCAGTACTATCTTAACTGATCCCCCCCACACAAGACAAATGCACGCAACATCATTTGTATTTTCAGAAAAATAAATAAATAAATAATTGGCAACTTACTCATGTATGTCAGACTTTACCCACTGAATATAAAAATGTAACAGGCTTGGAAAATATATTTGCATGTTGATATTTTGTCTTCAACCTAATTATAGTTTTTCAGCAGCGGCATGATTGTTTCAATTATATTTATGAGAAAATATCAGTTGTCCTGTATTTCAGCAATCGACTACATCGGTATTATTTTCTGCTCGTGTTATTCTATCTGTATTCAAAAGCTTTGCCACAGATTCAAATCATGTTGCATATATTTGTAGGGTATGTTGTGATTAGAGATGTACAGCATATACATGTTTGGATTTGAAGAAATATTCTTCTGGTAAAAGACTGTTCTGCTAATAGAATTGGCGATCTTTTCATCAGCCTTACATTGAGATTGAGGGCACACCTGACAATAAAAGCTTTATTGCTGAAGTTTAAGGACTCACCAGTGCCTTTGGTAGGAAAAGGTTGCTTGAAGAACGTCACCACGCCATACACATTCACGATTTTGTTGGGTTTCAGTTCATTTAAAGGAACATATATATACCTGGACTGAAGAGAAAGTGAAGAAAATTATGAAACTGAATAAATCCAGCTTTGCATATAAACAACACATTTTACTAAAAGTCCTATATAGGCTCAACTGTGCTGGCTGCAATCTCCTTTATCTAGAACAAAGGGTCTACAATATAATTTACGTATTTTTATTTATGTGTTTTATCATTTTCTTTACATAATTAAATATTAAAAGCAAAAAAATGAAATGTGAAGTGATTTCTGACAGGCACTCATTACACTAACTTGTGTATTTGAGTTATTCTTATACTTCTGGGCATCTAGTATACCATGGCACCATTGTTTTCTTCCCTGTGTAGTGCTCCTTTTATGTGAAAGGGGAACCAGCTGGGAGAGGACTGTACCATGCGACAATTTCTATATGGATAGAGAGTAAGCATGGACATATAGCAGAATAGCAGCAACAGAAGGGAAAAACACATTTAAAATATTAGAGCTTAAAAAAGTGATTTCACTCTTTTATGAGCTCATTGTTATTGTGCATTCTGTCTGTGGAAGTACATAATTATATGCCCATTAATATTAATATCTTATCCGGTACCACAGGTAAATAAATAACTGTGGCATTAGCCAGTAAACAGCATTCAGATGTAATGAGACAAACAAGCTCACAATATGCACATGCATTAAAGAAGACAGAGACGGAGTTTGATGCACAATAGTTTCCCCGCATTAGTAGAATAGAAGAACTGGGAGAGCTTCTAAATGGGCCAAGTTCGTGGAATAAACCACGAATTTAAACAGGCAGCAAACAGATTAAAATATTTAAGCAGCTTGGACAGAACTGGTAATGGCAGATCTGCCTCAATGTGCAGCAACTCACAAATTACAGTGCTTATCTACTGTGCCTGTACAAATATACAATTTTTAAATATATAAAACAGGACAACACATTTTTGAACAAACTGGTACTGCACTGTTTAGTTCTACTTTACACCATACAAGTTCTCTCTTATACTCATAATGGAATTTCTGTGAAATGCAATTCCTATTAAGAAGTCACATTAACACTTCTTTCCCAATCTAAATTGAATCATGTACACTTCCGAATGGAATGGACTGTTAATAGCTTTCAACGTACAAGACTAGAATGTGGAAATAACTTGACTAAAACTAATGAAATCAATCGGAAAATATATTCAAGATAAAAACGTAGTAGTGTCTGATGTTGCCTTAATGTCTCTATGCCAATACAGCTTGTCACATACCAATTGTAAATCAATTGGTAGGTGAATAAATGTAATACCCCTACATCACGCATGCTGCGAGAGAGTAACTTATGTATCACAACTAATACACTTTCTTAATTGCAAAAGACCACCATGTGAGCCAATGCAAGTCAAATGCAACATTTGAAACACATGTAGATGAAAATGTGTACGTTTACCAAGCATATTGATACTGTTATCATGCATAGCAGCATAGAACCTAGGTAACACATTAACAGGTCTTTCATTATATGTTAGCTAAATTATTATTATTGTTACATTATTTTTATTGTCCTGATTGGTCTCACTGGTCTCTCATATTCTTCCACCAAGACAATCACATAAAACAAGAATAACAAAAAACTGCTGGCCTGGGACCGCATTTATAAACAGTACAGAAATCAGGATTATACAAGATTATTTACGAAATCTCTGACCCATGCATATAGCTGTATTAACACTTGAGAAAGTGGAAACTGCTGGAAACATCTGGACATTTAAAGCATTACATTTAAGTCTTGCCATTTACTTGGTGGTGCAGTATTTAGCACACCAGAGAGCCCTGTACACTTTGTCTGTGTGAAGATCCCTTATTTTAAACGTGGGTTGATAATGGGTATTAGCATTAAGTTAGCATTATTTGTCCACCTCCATTGCAATTCAGGAATCACTTAATAAATGAGGTCATATCCATATTAAACACTTTAAGCTGAACACCTTTTAGGAATTTTTTTCCAGTTGACTGTTTTTTGTTTTACTCAAAAGCCTAGATATCATAGTCCATCACAGGGCACATGAATCATGCACACACTCATTCATTCACTCATGCACACTATGGGTACTTTATAGATACCATTTAGGGTATTAGGTCATCAAATAAACCATAACAGGTTACATACCATTCTAATGAATGAATAACTGATTACTGACGTGTAAAGTGGAGATTTACTACATTGCTCAGAAAATTTCATTTTGAAATATCCCATAATTTAATTTTCAATCATATTCATAATGAGCCATCCCCTAACTTTTGTATGCATGCATTTGACAGTGAGACTGACAGATGCAACTGTATATCTCTCAGTCTCTAAACACCTAAGCTTTTAGTTATGTGTTAATATTCAAATCATCTTTTCTATATCCAAAATTGTATGTGAAACAGCACCCATTTAAAATAATACATTCTAACCAGAACACAGCAAGAGAATAAACTTATGCAATACACAGCAGGGTAACCACATTAAGTACAGCTCTAAAGCTACAAACTTGCTTGTCTCACGGTATTTTTAGTCACCCAGATGAAAGAGATTTCACAGAAAATAAATCTGACATAAAAAAATTAGATGTCAGACTTTAAAGTGGATGTTTTTGTTTGTATTAACAAAAGATATGAATAATTGCTGTGAATATAAATATTTCAGTACGTTAAATATTTTTCATGCAACATGTACAACTACATAAATACAGGCAACATCTTGTTTCTTATTTGGACATGCAGTTATGAACTAATCAAGTTGTTTGTGAAAAATTCCCAGTGCTATTTGTAATTATGCTTCATGTATTAAAGTAATACACTATAAAGCCAAAAACAACATACAAAAAACAAGGGTATAAGTGTGAATTCTGTCCCCCTCTTTTTGCTTCACTCCTCTGGGAATGCTTTCAAACAGATTTTGGAACATGACTCTGGGGTGAGACACTGATGTTGGCCTAATTGACTTTTGCATAATATCTATGGATGCTACCGGATTTATGCTGAGTGACGAGCATAATGACAATGAGGCAAAAACACAAGGACAAACATAATACAAGTATGGAAGTATTTTAGTAGTTGTTAGTATCGTAATGGTTGGTAGTTCACCCGTCAGAAAACAAGGTCTCATGGATAATGCTCGCTATGACAACACTATTTCAGACATATTAACTAATGTTTTAAGATCAGCAGGTTATAAGAGTAACATTAGCCTAACATTAGTCTATCTTGTAATCACTATTTTTTGCCCATGTTGAAAGCAGGGTTTATTCTAAAGACACTGCTTACAAAAATGGAGGATAATTCATTATAGGATAATTCAAAATTTCTTTTTTTTTCTGAGCAACGTAATAAATATCCACTTAATGGCACCTAGTCTCTGTGTTTGAACATATTAGTACTTCAGGTTTGAGATATTTAACCTGTTAAGGTTAAACTGATGACTGAATGACCTAACTGGTAAATATGAAGTACCCTTAGTATGCGTGAATGTATGAGTGAGCCAGTGAGTGAGTGCATGTGCCCTATGACTCTGTCTAGGCTTTGGGACTAATTTGCTATTGGTACTTTTACGGTTAAGGCAGAGACTGACCAACAGTGTGACATTCATAGGTGTGCAGACTTGAGCCAGTGTGGTATCCACAGGATGCAGAGACATGACAAAAATAATCGTTGGCAAAAAAAAATACCAACAGATTACCAAAACAATTAGTTAGCCCTAATTAGAAGGGGTGTCCACAAACCTTAAGATTCACTAGTGTATTAAAACACTGCTAGTCGAATATTGGGAAACATTCATTTGAAATGGATTCTTAACCATTTTAATTTCCACAGCTTGGATCATCAATGTGGCTGATACAGCTTATTAACTATGCAAAGGAAAACTCATTACTTTAGTCACACACTCTCGAAATGTTCTCATGAACCATCTTTCCCTCACTCTGGATTTACAATTAGCATTTTACAGTACTTTTGCATAATCACAAAAACATGTCAGTCCAGTTAGTGAAACTGTATTTAATTTATTTAATTGCATTTACGTTGTGACAATAATTATTTATTCAAACTTCCATACAGTCGAAACGACAATAGGATTATATAAAATGGAAAATGAAAATCATGTTTTAGACACAAATATACGCATTTACAAGTGGAAAATATAAACTTGTAAATATAGTATAGTATCAGGCAGATATATCTGGAAAAATGCACATGCCTTGGACGGGACACCAGTCCATCGCAGGTTATCAGTTTACATTGCAGAACTGTATTCTTCGCATTATATGATTCCACTGTTTACGACCTCTGTATTTCAGCAGTACACTTTTAAAGTGTTTATTAAGACCTCACATATCATTCATCCATTCTTGCCTGACCTAACTTCACAAATCACTGAAAAGGGAAATCAACTCAATTTGAAATCACTGGGTGATTGTTGTGACCCCCTTTCTTACATCATGTTCTATGGATTAGGCGTTAATGGTAGCTTAATTTTCTCTGCCAGGAAACATACAGAAAAACGTTGAGGCTGCACAGAGGAAGCCATGAAACCAATTTGTTACCTCAGAGCTGAGAACAGCAGATCCACTGGAAATAGAAGCATCCGAGGAGCACACCTGCATGAAACACAAAAAAAAAAAATCAAGCACATGCAAAAAGTGCAAACTAGAGATGTGCAGAAACATTGATCAAAAGTAAATAAGAGCTAATATCTGAGAGTGTAAAACAAATGTTTCCCTGTGTTAGCATTAGCTACTCACATACACAAAGGAATCTGTGCCACTCATCTCCAAATGACAGGTATGCAGTCGGTCTGTTTGAACAGTGGGTGACCTCCTGACAGTGAAACCAGCCAATAAGACAATATCCTAGAGCAATATGCAATGGGATGGAGAGAAGATAATCAGGTGTACAATGCCAGTAAATTGATCCTGTGCAGCACAGATGGAGATGAACCCAGGGACCTTAGTCATGCCTTGATGTGTGGAAGTAAGTTTAACGGGTGGAAGAGTATAATGGTTCATGTGGATTAACAGGAATTAAAGCAGGCAATAAAACTTGCTTTCCTTTGCATATGAAATGTCAATGTCTATTTACTTTTTAACATACTGCCCCAAATCAGTAAAGCCAAAGCCACAAGAAGAATATCTTTTCCGCCTTACATTAATGCTGTTTTTTCCCAGTACAGTAGATATTCCCAGAGGACACTAAGAGCATGCATAGGTGTACCCTGAACATGTCATTGATGCAACAGCAGGATGATATTGGAATATTAGGTCACTGTGCTATTCCAGCAGCCTTATGTGATAAATAATGAAAAAAATCACCTCGTAACTAATGGGGTGAAAAATTGAAAAAAATATCTGGATAGGAAGGACAACGCAAATGAACGAAAAATGCAGCGTTCTTTACATTTACTTTCACCTAGACATTTCAAAGTAATTAATTCCACTTGTTAATCGACCAAATCATAAAAAAGTTGATATGGAGTAAGTTTAGGGCTAGTAATGAGGTGAAAAAATAAAGAATCATGTGATATAGAACAGGTGATGTTAACAGGTAATTGTAATTATGGTTTGTTACAATTTGACTGCAGTGAAATAAAAGTCAAATGTAATGTAAGAAACACTTATAGGCCAATTTCCTGTGTAGGGGTTGTATCATAGCTTAGTTTAAGTGAATCATTTATGCTTACTTCACTGACGATTTCCCTACAGGTAGAAACTCTAAAGCACACCTAAAATTGTATTTGAACACATAAAACTACAATTTGAGATGGTACTATCTAGTCGGTGTACACACTACTCATTGACCTGAGAACTAACAGATGTAGTCTATTTTACATTTAGCAGACACTCTTATTCCAGAGCAACTTACAACTGATGCATTCTTACAATGCAAGCAATTGTGGGCTGAAGGTTTTGCTCAATGACCCAAAGTGGCAGCTTAGCAGAGGTGGGATTTGAACCTTGGACCTTCTGGTCCAGAGTCCAGTATCTCACCTGCTAGGCCACAGCATATTACAGAGACATATTACACAATCTATAACTTGGATTTAAAACTCTTAATGTGGCACAGATCTTCAGATACATGGTCCACGAGTACACTGTCATCTACCCTGCACTGACCTAAAAACTGCCATGCAGTATGCATCTGTGCAGCGAAAACTATTAAAAAGTCCAAAGCAAATTAAGTATACACTGAAAAGCACTGATAAACAGCGATTACCTAAGGCCTAAACTAATTATGAATGAGCATCCATATTCAGCCATATGACATTTTTGCATCAATAATAAGAACTGCATCCTCTAAATCCAATACAAAAGCATTTGAAGAGAGCAAATTCTTCAGCAAATTTGATCTTTGCTCACAGATGCAAGAAGGCAAACTGACAGTACACAGCTCTTGGCACAGCTGCAAAGTATCAGACTAGCTTATAATAACGTACATGTCCTTAGTATCAGCTAGTATTACAAAATGAGTGCTCTTTCTACAGGCTGGGAGCTTAGTACATGCCATAAACAAGAAACTGGTGAGTCACACTCAGCATAATAGTAACAATACAGCAGTGAAGATGGACCACAGTGGAGGTCTGCTGATGAAAAAAAAGGAGTTCTTAGGAGTAACGAACAAAATGAGATGAGCCAGTCACAGGGACTTGAGGCCAGAGCAAAGTAGGATCCTAAGCACAAAGCACATCATATTGTATCGCAAACCACCCAGGCTCAGATTAAAGACATGTCTCTAAGGGAGACATTTTTGTCACACAGCCATCACACATCAGCAGGGAGGCAATCCAAACTACGATGGCTGTGTTGCGTTTCTAATTCCAACAAAGTAAAATCTGTGTTATGCAACTATAGTCATTTTCAAACCATATTCGTTTAAATAGGGATCGCAGCATGGCATTTGGAAGCTTTCTGACTTGTTGCCGACTGCAGAATTTAATCACATGCATGAGGGAACAATTTCCTGCTCAAAACAAATAAAAAAATCTACTTCTACTGTCTGAAGACATTTCAATATACATCAAATGAAAACAGCAAAAAAATCTTTGACTGAATACGTTAGAAACGAAATCTCATTGGGCACATCAAGAACAATCATATAAGCTTTTCATACTAACTATATCAACATTATGGATCATTCCAATAGGGAATTCACTGAACTTCCTTGACATTCCTAAATTGTTTTATTCTTATATGTTGAAGCAAAGTCTTACCCCTCGATTGACTGACTGTGAAAAGTCTTTTGCCAATGCGCCAAATAAAATGACACTGATTGATGCATAATCCAAAGCTGAGCTCTGTTGTGAGTCTTCTTCTGTGAAAACAGATTGGAGAGTATGAGGATAAACTAAGAAAAGCTTATGATTGCAGTGTGTACTTTACATTAAAACAAGCTATATTAAATATAAGATACATAAAATGTTTAAAATCTAGAGTATATGTAACAAGGCTCATTATTATGTACTCAACATTCTTACACCGTTTTCATGCCACAACAACAGAACAGTCTAAGAAATGCATGAAAAGTCCTAATGTTCATATTGGCTTAAACATTCTACAGCAGAGTGAATGGGTGAGTGATTCCTTGCCACCCTGTCACCCACAGTATATATCAACAGGGAGCTCATTGCTTTTCTGAAGATAAAAGAAAGAATGTATAAGTACCAGAGCGGAGCTGCATAAACCGGATGCAGGGTATGAATTCCAGTATAGATGAGAATTGCAAACAACACACATTGCATATTCATTCAATATCATTAGCATATTCCTCATAATAAATTACCACGGAGCCACTGAAGATCAAGGAATTCTTCCAAGTGCACCAGTTATTATAAGATCTGCAAAGACATCTTGCTCTCAAGCTGTATTTTCTCAGAGGATCTAAAAGTGATTTGTGCCATCCACCATATAATTGATCCTCCCTGCCATACGCTTGGAATCAAGGCCACGGTTGCCGTGCACGTTCCTCTTCACATAATCCAGCGTCAACCAGAACTACATGAGGAATGTAATCAGAGCCTCACCTTGGATAACAGCCTTTAGCAGTTGGTCTCTCTGTGTGCAAGATATCACAGGGCCCTTCTGAACCACTTTACCCTATGAAAAAGGAATAATAAGCATGGTGAAGCCTAACCGTTGAGGGTGTTTTCAAATAATTAATTTTAGAGAAAGAGACATGCACATGTACATAAATGCCATATTGCCACCTTAATACTCCTGTGCACACAGTCAGATGTGAGTTTGATGCTCGATATGAAGATCCGCCGAAAATGTGGTGGAATTCTAGTTTCCAGATCAGACAAGTCCTTGACTGTGTGGACAGACATGCTTTTCTGTTGTTATCTGCAATGATAGCAAGCCAAACAGAAAATTACTGAGAACATCTTGAAAATGCAGACATGCTTCCAGCCTAAATAAACAACCAAAATGATGCTTGGCTTGTGTGGAAAAGTTGTTTACCGATTGTCGAACAAAACAGCAAAAACAGCAACAAAAACTGATTTTTCTAATAAAACATGACAAGGTTTGTGCCATATACGCCATTATTCTAATTAACTTGGTAATGACAAGACATCAAAATAATAAGCTATAGGAATAAACAACATACACTGCTCACAAAGATCATATTTCATTTTGAAATATCCCCTAGTTTTCACGAACAGTATATTTGAAAGATCCACATGATACAGGATTTAAGACAGAAACATGAACAACCCTGAAAAAATAGTATTACAAATATCATGAATATCTCTGACACTATGAACACACTGCCTTTACATTATCCACATACAACAATTAGACATAACATTAAAACCACTGAGATGACACAAATAACACTGACAGTGTGATTCTGTGGGCATTGTTCTGATAGGAACCCTTGGTTATTGCCATATATGTGGATGTTACTATTACCACCTACCTAAACATTGTTGCAAACCAATGGAATCCCCTAATGGCAGTGACAAGATAATGCACCCTGCCACACTGTAACCCTGTTTAATGTTTATTTTAATTTAATTTTTATTGATCAAATCTCAATCTGAACTGATCAATAATCTATAGGATGTGCTGGGCAAACAAGTTCAACCCATAGCTCCCACCTTGCATGGAATAACTTCAGGACTTTAATGATTTGCTTTTATTGTTTCTGTACTTTAAATGTCTCTGTGCCATATAGCATAGGTCACCTTCAAAGGGCTCGTGGAGTCCATGCGGCTATATGTCAGGGCTTTGTGGCATTAAAGGGATTTACATAGTATTAGGTGGGTATTTATAATGGTATGGCTAATATTTTCACATTTTATGTTGATTCTAGTGAAACCTAGTACGTATTAGGCGTGTAACAAAATGTATAGACTGTTTTATATATGGAATTATAATATTTGTGATGTAGAGAACACAGACATCTTCTCAGATTTGAGATATAAAAAACAGATTGCAGATAAGCACACAGACACCCACAGGATTTGTAGAGATTTGTTCTTCTTTTAGTTGATACTGGTCTCCAGAGAAATGCTACAGCGCTTCTGTGTGTCTGAGGCTTCGTGTTTTGTCTCAGTAGTAGTTTATGTTAGACTCTTGCTTCTTTGGTAAGCCAAGTTTCTACTGTACCAACTAAAGTTATTCTAACTTGTAGTACAGTATTTGCACACAGCATTTTTTGTGTGAAATCACCATAATTCAAATTGAATTCCTGTATACAAACTAGCTCTACAATTAGATTACAAATATGAAATGGTTTACACGACAAATATTTGGACATATCTCCTACCTTGAACCAACAAATTCAAATCTTACCTTCAACAGGGGCTACAAATCAGAGACCACTAGTGAAAATGTTCTTCATTAGAAATTAGCAAAACAAGTTCAGGTAGACTTAAGGGAGTAACTCATATTTTTCAATAAATAGATTTAAGAATTCGTAAGAATCTGGCCTGTTCCCCTTTTGCTGTAATGACAGAGTGCTGTCAAACTGGCATGTATTCTACAAGTATGTGCAAAATCTGATGATCCATGTTATCCCAGAATTAATTCATAATAATACAAAGACCAGCTTGTGATTTTACCGAATGCTTGGCATTTTTCAAGCGTTCCTATAAATGCTCAAATGAGTTACCATGGATTAGGTTACTACCAAACATTTCATGATGCAAGTGGTCTTATAATCAGTAAAAAGAACAAAGTGTTGTCTTTTTGATGCCTTATACTTTACGGATGATTTTTGTTTGAATAAATGCAATGAAATAAGTACATAAATGTATAAAATTAGTGGCAATAAATAACATATGCATAAACAAATACATGTATTAATATAATTATGTTTATATATATTTAAGTATTTATTTTTCAGAAACCATTTTGCATTAACCCAACTAGATACATTTTAGGGCTATCATCAGCAAACTATACCGCTCATTCAATCATTATTTATAGCCAGTTTACGATATTTATTTAGGTATTTATAAAAATCTTTTTTTTTTCAGAAATAGGCCTCCACAAACAGTTAACCACTAAATAAATCAAAAGTATCTCATGGACTGACGGGAGTTAAGTGGAAGGTACAGTTAGAAGCACAAAGCTGTTTGTCATCTACTTCCATTACACAATGCAATGATGAGCTACACTCACTCGAAATGGAAATTAAATTTTCTGTCTGAATTTGTAGATCATCATTTGTTACAGCAGGATCCTGTGGTATGGAAAGCAGGCTATGGAATTAGCTTTACAGCATGATGGCGGGAGTCCAGATAACAGTGTTTGATTGTACCTGTAAATTTAACTCTCATTCCTGAGCAGCATGTCACTACTGGGAATAAATTAGAAGTGTTAACAGCGTGTGCACTTATTAACTCTGATCAACACAACTTAGTTTGTCATTGCTTCTGACTTGGCTGCTTAGCCCAGCACTAATCACGCAGAGAAAACACAGAAAAAAGGCTACATCATGGGATGACATGCTGTTTGGCTTTACTAAATAGGAAACACACTCACGCTCAAACAACAAAATTGCAGTGCTTGTAACTCCTATTCATTCAACCTGTTTGAGCAAATGGAAACAGTTGCTTTGAACAGATTCAAAGTTTTTGAAGGATTTTGGGATTTGAATTAGAAACAATTTGTCATGTTCCTGAAAATCAGTGGAACAACGAACAGTGAATTATACCAGCTAGTCGTAAAGGAAAATGTCAGGACATCCGTCTGTGAATCTGAATCCAAAGAGACTTTAAGCAAGCCAGCCATTCCACCAGAGAATGGTAATAGGAGAAAAGGTTAATGAAATGACCTGAAGGAACTGACCTTAATCTACCAGAACTGTTGAGTACGGCCCTGAAGCGAGCAGTTCATGTAAGAAAACTAGTGATCATTTTGATAATAAATATATTCAACCTATTTTTCGCTACAACAAAAAAGAAGAGAACTAAATAAAAAAGTAATAGTTGAAAACACCTTTTAACTTTGACTTCCATGTTCCATGTTTAGCTTTTAGTGTTGTTTAATGCTAAGACGTATTTGTAACTCATACATGGTCCACATTTGTACAGCTTGTTTTACATTTGGTACTGCTATTCTAAAATATTAGAGAATAAACATCTGCTTTAAATAAGCAGATTAAACAGTGACATAATTTTGGGCGATAATTCAGTTAACTATAATTATTAGAGATACCGGCCGGTGCGTGGAATCAGACAATTTTCAGTGTGATCGGCATTAACTACTTGATGGCTGATCAGTCTCATATAACCGATTCTGTGCCAAGCATGTTTAGCTACACGCACACGGTATAACAACAGCACCAACACAGCAACACTTGAACAGTGCACTGCTGTAATGCAATTTGGATTTAAACACAGTTCAGGGTTTAAATTGTTGAACATTATGAGACAGATCAGTTCTGACAGCTGATGCGAATGACGCTGTTAGATTTCAGTAATGCTCCGATGCTACCAATTAGTACACTATATAGTCCCTTCCTGTGTATCGCAGTACTGGTGAGAGAGCAGTGTTATAGTGCTAATTACAGTGTCATTCATATCTAGTTCTTCAAGTGTGTGCTGTTTGCAGTATGCGTGACTAAAATGAGTCATGGAGGAACAACGTATTTAATAAAACGTTAAGAAAAGCATCGACTTGATGAATTAGTGGAATTTGACCAAGCTAAAGCTAGCAATGCTGAGCTAGAGACAAGACAGCAACTCCAGTTGCAGTCTTCCTTTATGAGTGAAGAAGTTTCCACTAAAAGAAAAGTTGAACAAAACTGTTTCTGTATGCTGTCATTTACAGTTCTTGGAATTGGCCGGTCATATGCATCATCCAAGAAAACTGCAATGGGTGCATCTCTAATAATCAATGTTTTGACACACAACAAAAAAAGGAAATTATAACAAGAATAGCACCACATCAAATCAAGCATGTGGCTGGAATACAGCCTCATCAGGTTAACACACCCAGCACAAAATGTATTAGCGGCACACATGCTCATGTTTGCACTATTGCACACGGTATTGAGAGTAAGATAAATGAGAAAACGTTGATAGAACATGTTAATGAAATCTTGAGCAACCGCTTTATCAAAGAAGACAGCTCAAAGAACACAACCTGGGGCCAGTTGTTCAAAGGTAATCTGATCGGATTTTGGTTATCGAAACGGGAATCAAATCTGGAAAACGGGTTGTTCAAAAGGAAAATAAGCATTCTGAAATCGGATCAGATCTTGTAATCCAATCCTAGTTTGGAAATGGATCAAACCTTCAGTTTCTGCTGTTTAATACTTTTCAGTAGGATTTGGATAACTTTGACCCAAAAAACAGGATTATCCTGATCCCAACAAGGGCTAGGATTTCAAGGTGGATTTCAGGAAGAAAATGTAGTAAAACCTTAAAATTAAAGTTTTAAAGTAAAAATAAAATACATTTGTATCATTTAGTGTATATAGACTTTTATTTCTATTTTGCACTTGACCTGTTTAACCGTTACAGTGATAAAGTAGACTTAGGCTACAAATTAAGTCTTTTACTATAGTAAAGTAAACACAAAAATGATCTTGGCCCCAAGAAATAAACCCCCAAAAATATTTCAATAACAAAAAATAATATATTCCTTTACATTCATCACTGTATATTAATGTCAAAAAAATAATCATCAAATATGGACCTGTCAAAAATAATTTCAAACAATTGTATCCCTTACTACACGTCCAGTCAGTTCCTCATTCTGACAGAACACCAGAAGTTGGTCTGGTTCTTCAACAGACTCAGGTGCATCATAAACATTACAGAGTGACAATGCAAAGAGTCTCTTAAGAACTCCATTTAAACGCTCAATTGCACATCTGGTTTTGCAAAGAGCAGTATCGAAGCGTGCCTGCGCAGGCACCGTTGCTTCAAGAAAAGAAGTCATCAGCCATGGTAGGTGTGGATAGGCACTGTCTCCTAATATAATGCCATCCGGTCTGTTGGTTTGGAGCTCTCTTTATAAAGCACTCTCCCTCAGAATACATGCATCATAAACATACCCAGGCCACTTTACAACACAGTTTGTGAAGATGAGGTCAGCGTCGCCTACAAGTTGGGTGTTGATGCTGCACCTCCCCTTTTGGTTGATGTATTCCCAATCCCTCTCATGAGGTACTTGGATATGCACATGAATGCAGTCAATAACTCCAATAGTATTGGACATGTTCCCCAAAAGAAAAAAAAAACTTGTGCTTGGTCTGGGCAATCTGGTTATCCTTTGCAAGTGAAACAAACTGATTGACCAAACAGGCCAATGCAATTGACACAGCTTTCACTACATTACTCACATTTGATTTGTGCACTCCTACATTGTCGCCAACAACTTGGTAGAAGGTCCCAGATGCATAGAAGCGCAGAGCAATAAGGACCTGTTCTTCCACAGACAGACTGTGACTCCTTCGGGTTCTCCGTTGAGGTTTGGCCCTGACAAGGTCTGCAATGTACTTAATATCAGCGGTTTGCAGAAACCAATTCTCAGATGGTAATCCGGTTTAGGTAATCCTGAAAACTGTGTATCTGGTTCATGGTGATCCAATCCAAAATTGCTTTAAAAAAAAAAAAAAAAAACGATCACCTGATCCTGGATAGCAAAAAATGTGATTACCAAATCTGGATAATTTTGAACTGGATTACATTTTTTAAACAACTAGCCCCTGAAGCTCAAAATAAGAAGATATTGTCAAACAGAAGAAATTTGGTAGTGTGGAGATAATATTTTGGCTATTTAAAGCTTGACAAGAAGCAAAGTAGCATGCACTGCATGGTGTCAAAAAGAATGAGAAAAATCTTTTTTACCCTTTGAAGCAGTGCCATCCATTCCATGAGAGGTGCACACAATGCAATACTTTACAGTTCCTGACCCCAGTAAGTGCTGGTGATCCCCCTAAAACAACCACTGTGATACCAGAATCTTAAGCCAAAAAACCCCCAATTACACTCAGTGATATCACATGCGCTATTTATATCATAATTAACTGAATAATTTAGTTGCCCATTTTGTTTGTGTACTCATATAACAATTATTTCATTTACTTGGAATACTGTTGTATAAATTTCTACTGACAGCAAACTAGCTAACTAACATACAATATTTAAACCATCTTCACATATCAGTTAGGAGTAAAAAGTTTTGCAGACAGTGATTTCATTTTATATAACACATCAATATTGAGTTTTGCGATATATATATATACATATATATTATTCCATATTGCCCCAGCGTAAGTACACACTGCACTGTTTAATTAGACAAATTAGTAAAATGATCAGCATGTTAATATTAAATAAGTGCAAAATGTATTTCAAGTGGTCATACTGCTTCCATAATTTTGGATGTTAACATGCCTTTAAGCCATTGTTTATAAAAGTTAGTAATAAGTAATACCTCTAAAATAATACAACCTTAAGTAAAATGACTAAAACCACTATAAATGTAATATAATATGAACTTTGCTACACAAGGGGGTCACTCTAGTTGCTGAAAATAAAGCTTCACATAGTTTTGCCACTCACAGCTATATAATATTGGATCATTTCTTTAAAAAAAAATGACTGCACAATACTTAGCAAGCAAAGTGAAAAGAAGCTGGTCGAATAGATATTAACATGGTGAACACCTGTGTATCGAATTTTACGCTTTGCTATCTGAAGAAGAAGCTGCACTATTGTGAGGCTTTATGACCAAGTATTTGTTTAATCCCTATCTACTTGTATGAAAATCTGGTGTTTCAGGTCATTTTAATGTAAAAATATAGTACTTTTTAAAGGGATCACTAAATACAGCCCTGTTAACTAAACCAGTCGTTTATGACTCTTTACAAGTAGTCCCTGCCATTTTATTAAGCAGTGGTTCTGCCTTACGTCATTATGAGATTGCACTTGAACATGTGCAGAGAGAGAGATAAGAGTAGTTGAGTAGTAACTATGTCTTCCCAAGAATTGGACACAAATGACACAGTGGTTAAGGCTTTGCAAACTTCAAAGTTGTGATTTCGAATCCCGATTTCACCAAGCTGCCCCGTTGGGTCTTTGAGCATGGCCTAAATTACCCTGACCTAAACTGCTCGGCTCAATTTTAAATCGTGTTGGATAATGGCATGTGCTAAATGGTGCAAATGTAATTGGGCTATTTCTACATGACATTCCAAATGCTGCTACCCTCAACAAATATCTCATTAAAATCCAACTTAGTTTACAGTTTATGGTCAGTATTTCTGTTCAAAGAGAGTGCTACATATATGGGCTTCTGTCTATGCTGAAGTAGAGCACAGAAAGCAGCTTTACTTTCTCTCTAATTTCTAATACTGTACTGCGAAAAAATATGTGGAATTCTGTTGCACTGCTGTATTTCTTATTTTTAAAAGATAAGCAAGGTTAATACCATTAAGAATTTAAACTGGGCATAACATTCCAAATCAGAAAAAGGTATGGATGGCAAAGAAAATGCTAAGTAAAAAAATCCTCCCTTTAATTAAACTTTTTTCTAATTGCAGACAGTATGAACCTAACATATTTACTGTTTTTTTTCTGGTCAACTTATTTAAATTGTTAATAAACACCCATTGTTACCCTTTTAGGCCTGTAACACACAAAAAAGTTGGGATGGGCAGCACATCCCAAAATCTGTACCACTGTACATCAGACAGCGCTACATCAAGTAGTAAATATGGAATTTCAGTCACAAGTGTCACTTAAAATGTTACTGTGCAAAAAAAAGTTAAAATGTTATGTTTTTTCTGGATCATTATCGATGTTGAATTTTGAGATCTTGACATCTCTACATGCAACACCACTGCTTTCAACTTTTCATAAACCTCACATATTTGCTTTACTATAGAAGTGGTAAGTACACAAGATTGACCTAAATGGCTGGCATGCATTATAAAGGTCATGTACAGCTTGTAACACACCCACACACACCCACTCACAGCCACTCACAGCCACTCACAGCCACTCACAGCCACAAACGAAAGAGACAGATTTCTGCTCTTAAACTCTAACTCCGTCTTAGCTGCAGTCTGTAGTGTTGTTTGGCTGTTGAGGTGACCAGCAGTTCTAGATGCCACAATGTCTAGAGTTAAATGACAGGTTTTTATTTCCTATTACAATTTATTATAATTTTAGGGCATCGTTAAAGTGAACAAAAGTTGATTGGACAGTCATTAAAAGGCACATGCCTTTATGTGCATGACACTGTAAACACCTAATTAGTTGAAAGTTAACAATGCCATATTACGCCAGTCACCCAGCAGAGTAATAAAGACTCTATAAAAACATCCTCCATGGTCAAAGAAAACAGAGCAGGCTCCCTAACAAGTTCCATGTTCGATTGAGAATTCATTGCCCTGTCAAAAGCCAATTAATTCCTGCAGTATTCTCAGGAGATAAACGGTAATCAATGCTGACTAATTGAAAACGCAATCTAGGCATGACTTCTGTTTCCACAAACAAAAATACATTCATCATAAAGCACACTTAAAAGCCTCACTAATCAATTTGCAGACTTGGGATCAGACCTGTATCAGTCATTTTATCAAAGATAAAACAAAGTATGAGCAAGACTTCCCTTTCAATGAAAAGCCTAGCTGGCATAAAGCACAAGCAGAGCCAAATGAAGTAATGATCTGACTTATCCGTGATCTCTGGACACTTCGGCCCAGGCCTAAGGTCTAAGATCAGAGTGGCTTAAAACTGATTTTCCAGGACAGATCTTTGAAAAGTGTCAAGGTGGACAGATTATTAATTCTAGTTGAGCTGACCTTGAAAAGACTTAGCCCACTTGATCAGATCTCTTCTACTAAAACTACACAGGCTGCAAAAACAAACAAGTAATTACTGTGCCTGGCACATTTCAACAATGCATATAACATCTTCCCCTCTTATTAAGCTCTGTGAGGAGCACATTAGATACCACGGCATGAATTAACTGCAATGATGGAGCTTATGAATATTCCTACACCCCACTCTTCAGCTAGTAATTGAAGCCTTCGGAGTGGAACACAAAAGAAAATAGACCATCACAAAGTAAATTAGATGTTATTGTTCAAAATGCACAATTCAAAAAATGGAAGAAAAATCAAGGCATAATGAGTGAAATGAATTCACAGCTGAACATCATCTCTCTAAACAAAGATCAGTTAGCCTGGGCATCAGACATAAAAATCCACTTAATTTAATAAAAGAAAGAGGCACCTAATCAAAGAGGAAGACACATTTCATATATTGTGGTCTCAATTTATATTGCAGAAATATCATTCAAGAGATATAGTGTAGCTAAGTAACACATTTTACAAAGGAAACAATGTGAATATCTTGTGCACATCCATGGAAGCCAACACACATCATCAACTTGTTGCTTTAATCCATGTCATCTCAAATGCACCCTTTAATTTGAGTGAGCACACTAAGTGAGCTAAAAACAGTAAAAAGCTTCAGGGAGTGAATGCGATGCTCCAGCAGTTTTATGGCAGAGTCACAATAGTTAATGTCAGAGGAGATTGTCCTTAGGCTCAGCTGTCCCACTTATCATATGCCTGAGCAAGTTCTGGGATGAGATTAGATCATGGCAGCTGCTTTATATATAAGACCCAGCCACAAAAATTTATTAAGGGGAGTTTTACAAAAGATACTGCAGATAGAGGTGTGTTATACAGCATAATGACTTATGCACTGAAACGTATTCGTTTTCATAGTTGTTCAAGTACCTTTCAATGTGTGCAATTTGTATTAAAGCATAAATGCATAAACAAATAGTACATACACATGGCTTTGGAAAACGATGACAGCAAACAAGATGGATTCAAAAAGATAATGGACGCTATTTCCTACTGTAATGTTTAGAAGGATATGGTTCACATAGCTATGGTGGACTGAAAAATGAATAAATAACTAAATAAATAAAAAAATAAGAGCATCACGGTGGGTAGCACCGCTGCCTTATAGCAAGAAGGTCCTGTGTTCAGTCCCAGGATGTAGCTGCCTGGGTCCTCTCTGTGTCCGCGTGGATTTACTCCAGGTGGGTTTTCCTCCCCCAGTAAAAAAAAAATGTGTGTTAGGTTAACTGGCATCTTCAAAGTGGCCCTTAGTGTATGACTGTGTGTGCGCCCTACAATGGACTGGCGTCCCATCTAGGGTTGTTCCTGCCCTTGCACCCAGAGCTGCCGGGTTGGCGCCAGCCCCGTGTGGGTTAAGCGGAAGATAATGAATAAACAAATTAAATAAATAAAAAACAAACCCCAAAACCAAATAATCATTCATTAATCACAATAAAGGTAAAATGTTCAATCAATCGTGATATAGATTTGAGGTCATATCACCCACTCATTATCTTCTTCAGTTCTTATTCGAATGTTCCCAGTGAGGGTCGCGAGAAAGCCGGAGGCCTAGTTGGCGATACAGGGTGCAAGGCAGGAACAACCCCAGACAGGGCACCAATCAATACACTCTCACACACGCACTCTCTCACTCACACACGCACGCACGCACACACTAAATAGCACTTTAGAAACACCAACTAAAATAACATGCATGTCTTTGGAATATGGAAGGTAAATGGACATGATCTCTAGTTTGAAAATTCTTGAAATGTTATAAAAAAATACAATTATTATTGAAATATTATTCAAAATAAGATCGGAAGGTAATTTGTTTATTCCCCCCTCTAATGTGCATAGTATAATTAAACAATTCTGAGAATCTGGAAGAATTTCAGTGCATAAAGGGCAAGGATACAAGCCTAAAACCACATGGGAAGGAATAACTTTGGTAAACCTTACAATATGGAGTTACATTAACAAATGTCACTTAAAATTTTACTGTGGAAAGAAAGAAGCCTCATGTTAACCAGGTCCAGAAGCGGCATTGACTTCTCTGGGTTCGGAAGCATCTAAGATGGACCAACACATGCTAGAGGTAGTGTGTATTGTAGTCAAACTAATCAGTATCCCAGGAAAAAAACGGATGCTTTGTGGTTCAGTCAAATTGTGCAAATTTAGATCTACTAGCATTTCCAGTTTACCATGTGTTAGGAATAAAAATACACCACATATTATAGTGAGAATTTGGATAAAAGGAACTGATATGGCAGAAGTTCAGATTTTACTTTACTATAATGTTTTTTCGCTGTGTGGAATGTGAATGGAAGACTGACTACTCTAAACTATCTCTAGTTGTGAATGAATACAAATGAATGGTGAGTGGGTGATGCCCTGATCAGATTAGCCTTGTCCTGATGATCAATAATATAGAATATTATGCTAATGAAGCCTGAGTGTTATTAGGCAAATTGCTATGCTCGTGTGCAAATGTCTTTTAAACCATTTTACCGCTACTTTGATTTAATTATTCCACCTCCTGCTGGGTTCAAAATTGTACACAAGAAAAAGATTTGACCGTCCTGTATTAAGTTATATAAACACTAAAGAAATACTGATAAAGCACAAGCACACAAATATGTATTCAACATACTAGTCAATAAAAAACAAGCTAAAAATTATACAAGTAGGCGAGGATACGTTCTGACAAATCCATCGGAACTTGGATTTATTGTAAATCGAGGAGTGTAGTAATACAGGGTGAGTCAAAAGTCACAGGACATGATGCGTCGTGGACTTTTCTTCTGATTAAAACACATGCAGCAGAACTACACTGCTCACAAACATTTCTTTATGGGATATTTCATTTTGAAGTCTCTTCTAATTGACGTGCGCAGTATATTAAGTAATGACCAAAAACAACAGAGACACAACTGAAATTAGAATTATTTATATTATTTGAGTTAAGTATTATATACATTTGACATTTCCAAGACTAGTATAGCACTCCAGCACTACGCTGTTACTTTTCTTTGGATTTTTTTAAACAGCTTTGTCCACTTTAAGGCCAAAATAACCATGCAAACTGTTTCCTCTGAAAAAAAAAACTAGTTTTAAGAATTCAATTGAACCACATCATCTAATTGACCTTCATTCTGGAAATGATTTACTCTTCTTTCCTGTATTACTGTTTCAGAAAGGCAAGTGTGCTCAACAGTGAAGTTACTTTAGCTCAGGGCGCCACATTCAGTGGTGTTCAAAGCATTGAACAGCAAGATGAAGTTTAGGGGGAAATATAGCAAGAAATTTAAATAACACCATCACATTTAGTTAGATTAAGGACATTCCTTACATGGCAGTTTTAACAATAAGAATTGAAACTAATATTTGATTACCAGTAGATTACTCGAAAAGTTTCATGTTTTAAACAAGGGACAAGTTGCTCATTTACGCAAACTGATGATTGAACTAAGAGAAAATAACACCCCAGTCTCAATGTCCATGTCTCGTTTATACATCCAAAACCATATTAGTTAGAATCTGCCCTCACACCACTCTGGAGATCTCTTACAGGTGCTAGTAACAGCATTCCGTACAGTGAGCCGAGTAATGGCTTCGAGTTAGAACTGAACCGGATGAAACGGAACCAAGTATTAAACTACTAACATTCAATCGGACGTGTTGTCCCTGACGTCTGAGTTTGAGTTTGAGTAAGGAATAGTGAGCATCAGATATGTAATATTTGACGAAATATTTGAAGCGGGCAAGCTAAATAGAAAACTGGACCTAGCGCTAAATATGATCTTATTGCCCTATACAAACTATGCTAACCAACGCTACACTAACACTTTAGCTCGTTGGCTAATCTCGCCTAAAATAACCGACTGCAACCAGCAACAAAGACGATTACAAATACATTATTGTGCCAAAAAGTGCAGCATTGAACGTTTTTCTTTCGAACGAATGCCACAGAGAAGCACTGCAATGACTGAATGTTACTCACTGTAACAGGCAGCAACTTGTTTTCCTCCAGTTTAATAAGTGCGCGAAATGAAGAGGGAAGAGACGTCACGTAAAAGAGGCGGGGTCGTATTATAAAATTGTGAATCATGTTCATCCATAGGATATCTTGATATGATATGATATTTCTTTTTATTATGAAATTCGTAAAACCAATTGTTTCGCGCATAAGAACTTTTAACCCTTAACTTTTAAACCCTCATTAGAAATCTAAAATATATTTCACATTCAGAATCTATGCGTAATTAGTTCTGTTACATTGATAACGACTGAACATATTTAATACACTTAGACCATTATTTTGTTGTAAGGGTATGCATAGCTTTGCAGAGCACATGGGTTTAAAACTCTGACACCACTAATGAAAATGCTGTTATTTTTTTAAACTATATAAAGCTGTACATGGCATGGCCTCGTAGCATCTGTGTAAACTTGTAGGATCTTATAACCTATTGTATCTATTTCATTTATAAGGTGCAGGACTCCTTTTAGCTACCTAGATTGAATACAAATCACAGCAGGGGAATAACCTCCCGATCATTGTTGGGAATTAAAAAACACTCCTGATCTTTACATCTAGATTAAAACATACTTATTTACATGGACTTCAGTTAGTCTTTTTAGAATGGAATGAACTGATTTGATCCTGGAAGTTGGAGTCACATCTGACATATCTTCTCATTCATGCCCTGTGGTTTGGTAACCAGTCTGTTGATAGTCTGTGTGTATGGCTGGGGTGTGTGGGGTTTGTCAGACTGGGCTTTGGCCCAGGGTTGTGCATCCTTGGATTAGCCTAAGAGCAGATCCAAGGTTTCATTAATATAGAGCTTTTGTAGTTACACGTTGTTCATTTCTTCCCAAATAGACATGGAATACTGAGTCAACTGACCAAAGTACACATTTCGTCTGTGTGATGGTCCCTCCCAAATGCCTCGGAGCCCAAAGAAGTCCACGCAGATTTTGTAAATGAATAACATAAGGCTTTGTTTTTGCACAGTTTTGAGTGGCATTTATGATTGTAATTCCGAATTGTAATACTTGACCAAGGTCAATACTTGCCAAAGTAATCCCTTGTCCACGTGGTTATTTCAGCTATTGTTGAATGACAGTTCTTGATGTAGTGACAACTGATTAAAGATTACAGGTGTTTAGGATTGTACCCTTGCCCTTTACGAACTGAAATATGATGGTTCCTTGAATTGTTTAATGAGTTTAAACTGTAAAGGAAGAACAATAATCCTGTCCAATTTTTATTTGAAGAATTTCGTTTTAACCCTGCCAAATTATGATTACCTGTTAGAAATAACATGACTTTTTCTAAATTGCCCAATCCCAATCCCAGCTTTATTTAGACTGTGTTGCAGTCTTTAAATGTAGAACCTAATGGTTAAAAATGAAATTAAATGAATTTAACCAGAAAAAAATAATATATTGGGCTTGTACTATAAAATTATAAAAAAAATAATAACTTTTTCTGATTGGATAGTGGTTAGTACTGTCACTTGACAGCTCCTGAGATCCTTTGTTTGATTCCCAATCTGAACCCTGTCTGTGTGCTTGAGTCTTGTTCTAGTTGTGTCTTCATTGTTTTTCTCTGCATATTCTGATTTCCTTTTATATTTTAGTCGTGCATTAGGACAATGGCTGTCTCTAACATGTCAAAGTGTGTGTGGTTGTGTGACCTGAGATGGATTGGCACCTTGTCTAGGGTTGATTCCCACCTTGCTCATTGTGCTGCCAGTCAGGTCTCATCAGCCAGTGATGGTTTTTGCAGTATTTGATAACGCAAATGAAAACTGATACTTTTGGTAAATTAATTGTTACTTCCAAGTCTCACTCAGTCACTTGTTTTCACAATACTGCAGTGTGCCACTGCACCATAGTGTATAATGTGCTGCTCTTTCCCCTGTCATAATGTGTTTACTCTGACACGTGCAGCATGAGGTACGGGAATATGGAATTTGTTAATGACAAAGTTCAGAGTAGTTACAAGATGAAACTGTAAACTTTGTTAATATTTCTTAATTAATTTAGATTCTTGGCTTGTGGGTTTATACCAAATATGTTGGATATAGCTTCACAGTTTCCACGCAGTGTACAATATTTATAATTCAATGCGTTGCAGGCTTCGTGGTGCATCTTTTACGAAGCCCCTCAGGTTTGTGCCAGTATAATGGTGTATTGGTGATATAAGGATGTATTCTTGTCTGTGTCCGCTTCTGGCTTTGTATTTCAGTTTTATATAGCTTTGACATAGCAAAATATGCTGTTTAAAGTTCATTTTCACCACTCCTGATTATCCCTCTTTCTCTGTTGAGCTATGTCTTTACTGAGGTGTGCTGTCTGTACTGCTGCCATTCCAACCCTCTAGATGCTGACTCCACCAACTACTGCCTGTGTCTAGTTTGCATGTTATTCCAGTTTCCGCACACATTCCATAGACAGGGTGAATGAATGTATGTGTATGAGCATGTGCCCTGGCACCCCGTCTAGGGTTCCTCCTATGGAAAAAGGCAAGAAACAGACTGGGTCCAAGGTCTATCTACAAGCAACAGGATAATAAAAATGATGTTCCTGCCCCAAAAATAGAGAATGAAGGAATTAAAATCAATGAACACAATACATTACATTCAATAATGTGTTCCTTCTATTTTTAGTTTAGAATTTATTTACTGAAAATAAATGTTCCCTTTCATTATATTTCAACTTGATTCAATTTATTTCTCTGTTTTCGCTTTCCTGTTTTAGCTTTGTTTCCCACTTTTTCCTTCTTCCTTAGCTTAACTAATTACCCACACTTCAATTAGCTTTCCCATCCAAATGTAGTTTTATTATTTCTCTCCTAATTTTCTTACTTTCTCTTACTTACTTAAATATTCTCCTTTCTCTAAGTTTTTCTTTTCCCTCTTCCTCTTCAGCTCAATTTGAGGTATTTTAGGTCTTTACCTCAACTTGATGTATTCTTATTGCCTTTCATCTCTCTCTTTTTATACATTTACTTTGTCATTTTAGTTCATTTTGACTATCCAGTGAATCACATCAGACTTTTATTTATTACATATTTGTTCTTATTATCGGCAAAGCACAAACAACGACAAACAATTGCACACACTGAAAAAAGTCTTTATTGAGCCATATATGCAGGTGCAAATAAACAGCCTACAATGGTCGGAGTCAGAAGAGGTGTGCCTTTGCTGGCCAGAGGTGCAACTCATCCCCCTACACTAGTGATGTTTAAGATACATAGTTCATAGTTCTCTTTTTGTCATTTTATTTTCTTTTGTATAGCAAGTTGCTGTTTTGAATGAATTACAATGTTTACAATAGATTCCAGTTGGAAGCAAAGTTAATGGAGGGGGCTCATAAATACATATAATTCAATAGATTATAAATAACCTACAAAAGGAGGGCACTGCAGAAAAAGTTTAAGAACCACTGCCTTAGATTCTTATAGAAAATAGAAGCATCACTTCTATCCTTGATCATGACCACTCCCATGAGCACTGGCATATGTGTTGTAAGTTTTAAATGAGTTGTTGGATTGCACTGCCGTTAGCTTAATGCAATTTTTAATGTCAGATTTTTAACATGAATACACTTAAAATTAAATTAAGAGTGCATACTGTGCTAAATTACTAATAAAACCAGATAGGTCAAAAGTAAATTAACCTCAGAGTGTAGGTGCTTAGCTTTATCGGGTCCTGGGGCAATATTTGTGTATAAACTGGAGTGTATTTGACTAATAATTTGTTGAAATTCTGTTCAGAATGTGAAGTAATCCCATTAAGCCGCCTCTAGAGAGGGCAAAGGAGATTACTAATGTCAGAGTAATCAAAATCAGCTAGCCGTGTCGCTGCTCTACAAATCCCAATTGTCATTTATTGTGACAGGCTCAATAGTGCAAAACCTTACAACGCTAAATGCGGAGTATAATAAAAGAATAGAACTATAATGATGCAGTAAACAAAATAATATAGTTGCACATTTAAAATTGTTTCCAAACCTGAATGAACATGGCAAATGAATAATAAAAATATAGATAATCAATATTTTATGTTTTCATCTATGTTTCTTTATAGATGTGGAATACATTCAAATGTATATATTCTACATTATATTACTCATTATGGCATTATTTTAAAATTATTAGGATAATGAATTTACATTTGTAGGATAATAAGAAATTGTATCAGACATGATGTAATAATTGGAAGTAAAATTAACTAGATTTAAGCATTTCTTACTTTTAAAACATTACACAAATTTAACAGCAGTCTAATAAGATAGCCCACAACTATGATGACCATGGTTAGAGTCCCTATGTTGATGTCTGGCTTTGAGGGACGTCATGATTGGCATGATTAGCAATCCAACATTCCTATCTGGGTGCGTCAATGGTAATGATTATATGTGTAATTCACTATGTCTTCAGCATACTATTATATTAATTTAAAATACACTTAAATTGTTTGAATTTATTTTACACATATAACCACAAAACCTTATTTTTAGTCAGTAAGAGCCCAGCATCCTAGAAGCAGTAAGTGCTAAATGAAAACATGTAATTTACTAAACGTTAAATTCTGAGTTAAAATGGCCAGAATGTATTAGATTTCCTTTTTATGTGTCGTTATATATCATATGCTGTTTTGTAAGCTTAGGGCCACAACAGGTATCTGATTGCCAAGTACATTACAAAACTTTTGTTAAAAGGTAAACCATCTTGAGGGTAGTCCAATTGGATATACCCATGATAGAACATAAGTAAAAGCTACATGCATCAGTGAGAATAATGCCTTACAAAACACCAGCTGCTATCATAAATAGTGCAATACCAATGTCAAAGAACAAATGCTAGGATTCTGGAGTCTTACATACAGAGTTTCAAAGAAAAGCCATGTTTGATACTAAGCAAATAAAATGAAAGGTTAAAATAGGGCAAAATACACAGAAATCAGATGGGGATGAATGATTAAAAAGAGTGACATGTAGAGCAAATAAAAGGATGCTGGGGCACATGCTGCATTTTATCAAGAATGGCTGAGGCAAGATGCTTTTATGTGGCCGCTTTAGCACTGGTAAGGTGTAATACTTTTACAGAGTAGAGGAAATAATGAACCAGAAAGGTTACAGTTTTCCTGTGGTGAGTGATTGATTAGAGCAAATTTGATCATGCAGCGGGACAATGATCTGAAGTTTATTTCTGAACTAAGCAAAAATTATTTTGTGAGTAAACAGAGAGCTAGAGTACTGTATTTGATGTATTATACAAAATGTATTAGATTTAAACCCTGTTGATATCTCGTGGCATAATGTTCATCAACATATCAGGAAAAAGCTTACAATCTAGTCACACCTTTAGGAATCCACAGTGGAAATTGAACCCATAAAGCTAGAGTGTGAGCCCTGTGTGTTACTGAGGAGCCAGACACAAGGGATAGTGACTCATGGACATGAGTGGCCTGTTAATGTCAGACTCAGGAGCTGAGATAACTAGGACACAAAAAAATGCTCAAACCCCCCTGATGTAACTTTTATAATTCTAGGAACTGAAAGAAATCTTGCACCTTGTGAATGATGTACACAAAAAGCTGTGTAAAATGCAGAACCTTTGTACTTAACAAAAGTTGTAGTTATGATCAGTCAACAGATGTTATTGTCTTGCTTGATTAGAACTTCAGTTGCAGTCCGGGGTCTCCATTGTCGTATTTTGCCCTTCATAATGCGCCACGCATTTTCAATGGGAAGCAGGTATGGACTGCAGGCAGGCCAGTCTAGTACCCACACTCTTTTACTATGATTCCATGCTGCTGTAACATGCAGTATGTGGTTTGACATTGTCTTGTTGAAATAATA
>JAYJMA010101193.1:0-20651 GCA_036873895.1 Parotocinclus cabessadecuia | reverse complement strand
GCTAATGAGTAATAATGGTAATGGAACTTTCTTTTATGCAAAGACAACCACCAGGTTAAAAAAATATCATCCATTAAACATTTTGGTCATTTTATTTTTATTTACATACGAGAGTAGAATTATATACAAATACAACATTTACATATGTATTTATTCAACAGGCCTTTATCCCTAGCGTAAGCCCGTAAGTGAGAATGATCCGTTTCCGTCAACTGGAACATGTGCAGGATAGATGACACAACTCAGTTCAAATATTCACTGGTACTCAGGAGTGCAGCACATGACCCCTGTTCTCATCTCTGCTCCAACCTGTTTCTAACAGTGGCTCATCAAACACTTACTAAAACATTTCTGAAAATGTATAAACGAAAGGATGGTAGCACACAGAGTACACTCAATCTGGCAAGACCTCGACATATTCGGAATTAATGGCATCTAAAAAAAGAAGAAGAAAAATAATTTAATAAATAAAGTCCTTTCAATCGGAAAATCATCATGTCTACAGATTCATTAGCTGCCAAGTAACAACTGGTTTATTTTTGCACTTTTAAGTGAATGATGGAAAACTTCACTCACTCTCATAGTCATGTTCATCATCTGAAACGTCACAATCTGCCAGCTGTTTTTTTCTCTTCACAGAGTGACGCAGACGAGTAGCTAGCCCTTGATTTCTCTTCTTGTAGTGCTTAATCATGTCACTCAGGGTCTTGAAATACATCTCCTTCACCCCTGCACTTGCCTGAAAAAAAAAACAATGCAACACAATTATATTTATCATTTTTATGGCAGCACATTATACAATGTGTGTCAGGAGATCCTGCATATTTTGTATAGAGATCAAAATAATATTTCTAAACTAGACAATAATTCCACACGGCACATTTTATCTGCACACCGTCGTCGTTCCACTCGTACATGAGTTCAGTTTGGGGCTCCACTATAGTTAGCATGTGAATTTGATTGAAACGTGCAGCCATATACTCTGCTACAGTCATTTCGAGCAAATATTTATGACAGGCTATAAATAAGCCTATAAAAGATATAGGACAAAAATCAGTGAACTTTCAAAACTTTAAAAGAACTAGAACTGAGATAAAAGCAGAACACAGACCTCAAACCGGTAAACACTTAAAAACTGAAAGTACTTAAAAGTAAAACACAAGAAATAAAAGGTAAACAACTTAGAAAAATAATAGAGAATCTATCAAGAACTTCACCAACTGAAAACAGGCCAGAAAATACAAAAAGCAGAACATGGAGAAAACCGCTTCTCCATTTCTATATGTATATGTATGTTCATATAATGAAGAGAGAGAGAGAGAGAGAGAGAGAGAAATATAATAATATAATATACATACTATTATATTATATAATTGCATCTTTATGATATTTGTAATTATATTATTCAATATAATTTGTCATCTGTTTAATTTTCAGTGGTCTTCTTTGTATTTCAACTATTAATAGAAATGGATTATATTTTCATTTCATTTCATTCTTTCAATGTAACTTTTAGATTCCTCACTTCCTCACTTTTAGAATAGATAGCTGTAAATCTGCTTGTAAATAAAGACAATGCTCTGTTGTAAAAGTACTACATAAATATATTTACTAAAATAAAATAAACTATGATAAAGCTAGGACATGGAATATACAACATGAACATTTCCAGTGCTTAAACTGTTTACGTACTATTAAATTTGTTGTTTGCCTAGAGACACGTGATTTTGATTGAACGCTGTGGTCTTAATGCATGTGAATGAATGTACCATCACCCGTCATTAGGGTTTACAGTTAAGATACTGTATTTTGACCATGAAGGTCCAGGTTTCAAATCCCAGCACTGGATAAGGGCGTCTTCTAAACATTGTAAATGTAAATGCAACAAAAGTAGCAGTGTGAAGGTGAAGTATAAACGGATCAGAAAAACTCTGCTTCTAAGAAGACGCAACAAGCAGATCATGGTTAGGCCTTTTGCTAAAAAACCCAATACATGAGCAAATAAAATGATGGGAAAAACATCCAGATTTGGCAATAAGAGTTCACAAGAGAAGATCTAGAACCAATAGGATCTGAAGAAATTCTGCCTAGGGGGGCATCTCAGGTACCTTGCTCTGTATAAGCATTACAGGAGAAGATACACGGCTGGTATGTTGGCATACGGAGGATCTGAATTCTAAAATCATGTGATTAAGATTAACCACAAAAACAATTTTTAAAACTGGTGCCAATTAAGCTATCATCACTATTGCACTCCGATTCCATGGAAACATATAAAAGCATTTGTTTCACCAAATGAAAAGATTTGTCTAACCCGTCTCGTGCCATGCAGCTGTGGAGCTACACGATGCTGCCGTAGTTGCGTGGAAATGGCCGTGCTTGTAGTAGCTGTCAAAAGGTGTAACAACTAACCAACTCTGATAACATTTGAGCATTTAACCCTTGCATGACATGCCCAGAGAAAATAAGTATGAGCTAATCGTTTCATCGCTAACGTTATAACAGAAATGAAAGTAGAGAATAAACCTGCATCATGGATAATGGAATGGGATGGAGTGGAAATTGAAGTAATGCTTATACAACAGAAGCCTACTGTGTTAGAGCAGGTAGGGAATTGTTACCAGTTCCCAGCAACATAACAAAAACTCAATTGTTGTGGAACCACTTTTTGCGAAAGGCATTGTATTAAAACACATTCAGTACATAATACACAGGCTTCTTTGATTTATTTTGCTAAAATCAATAGAACACTTGACTGTAATGTTATTGTAATAGAATCAGCTTCTGGGTGGTCAGCAGCCCTTCTGATCACTGAAAGAGCACCGAGCGTCGTTTTGCTCTGTGTCCTGGTCCAATCCCTCATCGTACTATTGTTCTAATCAGATTATATATAAATGAGGTTCTATGGGTGAGATGGTACGGAATTTTTAACATTAAAATTACTCAAGCACAACATTCAAATTCCAACACGCTGAAAAACCAGTAAAGTCCAGCAGATGTTGTGTTTTGCACACTGGTATGCTGGCCATGTGAGTTCACCAGTGCTATCCAGAATGAAACATGGAATATGAAACTCATATGATCTAGCTGATTGACCAGCATGACCACTTCTGTTTTTTAACCAGAATAGAACGACTTGAAAATAGTGACTCTACATGTCTTGCTTCTCCCTCTATGCCTAGACCCATAGGGCATTTACAAATATTTCTCCCCTACTCATTTAAGCCTCATATTGCACAACATAGCAAATAAGTAAATTTGTAAAAAAAAAAAAAAAAAAAAAGGGTCGCCGTGGTGGCAAAATAAACCAAATAAAAGCACATGCCTATGTCATACTATGTACAAGCATGATAGTTAAAGACGGCTCTGTAATAATAATTATTTGACAATCTGGTTGGTCAGGATATTTACACAGTGGGGGAAAAGAAGAGGAAGAAGCTTTAAGACTACTCTTTAAAAATAGTCTATAACCATATTAAAACTAGTCCTAAAGTACTTAATGAGGTGCTGGAACTTATATTAACAGCAGCAGGGTGAACTGCAATAATTATAACATGTGCTATCATGTCAGAACAAGTTTATTAAATAATGTTACTACATAATAATAATGTTCAGTAACAAAGTTACTAAATAATGGTTTAATAACTAGTTAACTAAGGAATACTGCGGGCCAAGACCAAATACATCCTGGAAGCAAGGAAAACAAAAAAAGATGCCAGTGGTTTAAGACTACTTTTTTTTTTAAACATAAATTTTTAGAATGCCATCATATGCTTCTAACCAATGCTAAAGTTGATGAGATGATGTGATGCTGGGGGTTGCAGTAATCGTATGCGAAAACACCATGTCGGAACATTTAAATTAAAAAAAATGCAGCCATTGTATAGGTGGCTAAATAAGACGAAATAATGGTGTGACTGTATACAAATCAGCCAAAGCATTAAAACCCTCTGCCTAATCATGTGCAGGTCTATTTCATGCCAGAGACTCCGAGTCACTGAGGCACAGACTCCACAAGTTATCCTAAAGTTATCCTGTGGTAGCTGCCACCAAGACATTAGCCTTCAAGGGTCATGCTTTTTTGGAGTACAGAAAAAAACTGGCATGGAGTACAGAGTCATTTTAGATTCAGACATATTCTGCTTGATTTCTTGGTTATGTGGGCCCTGGTTATAACAGATATATTAATAACAGTTTGTTTTACTAGCAGTATTTGCCTAAATTTGATGTTCAACATAATAAAACTTCCAGCCACAGTGAGGCTAACTGTGACAGGTCACTGTTGCGAAGCTTCTCACCATACCTCGCTTCCACTTGACCCAATATTTCTTAGTTAAATCTAAAGCCTTTAATATATGTCATTTTGGCTGCGTATATTTTACTGCTTATACATATTTGAATTTAAATAAATCAGTAAACATACATTACATCCTCACTACCCAATTAAATAATCCTCCTGGTCCCCTGGAGTTATTTGGCGTTAGAAGAGGGGGATATGGTAAACACTATGGTAAACAATCACAATATTGCAATAAATTGTCCCAATTCACGACATCTACCAGTGATAAATAAAAATGCATCAGTAAGGACAGAGTCATAAAAACGACTATTTAAAAATTATATATACTACAATAATCAAGTAAAGTGTATTTAGATTCGAAATGTGCTGCACTTCATCCAATTAAACAGGACAAAATGAACACTTTATAATGAAACATGCAGCCAGTCTTCTTTAAGCACTGATATCTACAATATTACAATAACAAAACTCGTGACGATACGATCAAATATCGTCATATTGCACACTCCTGTTCCATTCAAATGGAAATTTGCAAATGGAAAATAATGCCGACTGAAGTAGTCTTAATTCTCACTCTTCATTGAAAATTGTACTAGAATACTAGAATCGTTTTTGTTTCGCCTACCTGTAACGTGTAATATCCAGAATGGGTTTGGAGGATCCTGTAAGTATGCACAACTTTGTCTTTGCTGTGGACAGAAAACACGTTTTAATGGTCGCCTGTATCTATACTGCTCACAAAAGTGAAAGGGAGAAGTGTATTATGTCCGTTACGAGGACGTATCCAAGTCTCTTAGGCCAAATGTACCGAGCAAACTACAGGCTGCATCCAACAGCAAATGAAAGATGTACGAATGCAAAAAGATAATACTCACTAGACACAGAGGCATAAAGCTCCATGGATGGTCTCACTTTCCCGGATGAGAAAATATCCATTTTTTCCCTTTGCACACAGCAGCTCCTCACATTTTTCTTTGCCGATACTGCCATGGTAGGCGAGAAGCTCACTGTGCTCCATAACGATGATGATTTATGGTCCGTCAGTCTCCAGCTTCTCTTTCCACCTGTCTCGCTACACAATAAATGCACAAGACTTCTAAAATTCAACAGCAACCGTGTATTTTGAAATTTCCAAACTGCCGTGAAAAGCAACTGGCTTTAAAAACTCTTTCAGGAGTGTGTCAGGAGTGAGTCCATCACTGACGACCTCTAACAGAGCTCAGGCAAGTTGTGCATGGTTCAGCTTCTCACACAGGAAGTGTGTAAGAGTATGCAGGTTTTGGCATTAGTGTCAAATGCGAATCGTCAATTGCTATTATGGTTGTTTATCTTGTGGGTGTGCGAACCAGGGGTTTAATTCTTTAAAGAAGACCATTCAAATAAATTGTAAACAATTAAATTAAATTGCCCATTTGTATCTGTGTGTGGCTGCAACTGAAACTATTGATTATTGATTAAATATTGATTGCATTAAATTAATCATTCTTGAACTGATTTCTAGCTGTAACACCTGAATAATCCTGGATATGTAGTACTTACACAAGGACACGCAAGGAATTAATTTAATCAGTGCATTTTAATGGTGAAATCGATCCCCCGGTATTCAACTCACAATCCAAAAAATTATTATTTTGAATTATTCTGTATTCCACCATTTTAGGGTAAAACTATCATTATTATATCAACAGAAAACATTTTGCACTGTAAAACTGTATTCTATCACATGTACAAATCTTTTCATTGGACCATCACAATTTCTGTATTAATAACTATTAATGATTTTATTTTTTTTTTTCTACCTAGGTCAGTGTTTCTTAAAGTTCAAAAGGTGGCGCTATTACGGTCAGGCACAGAAAGTTTTATTTATTTTTATTTTTGCTCAATAAGTAATACCTTGCTGTTTTGTAGAAATGTATGATAACAGGAGACCTGAAAAAATTCTCATCTACATTTCTGGCGTTCAGCAGACGCCCTTATCCAGAGTAGATTTCAACTGATACAATTCAAGCAATAGTGGGTTAAGGGTCTTGCTCAAAGACCCAACTGTAGCAGCTTGACAGAGGTGGGATTTGAACCATGGACCTCCTGGTCCAGTACCTTAACCACTAGACTACCACTGTCCTTTACAAAAGGGGGGTGGCACTGTAGAAAAAGAGAATCGCTGAGCTAGGGCTAGTCAGAGGCTGAACATGTCCCATAAAGATAAATGGAAACGTCCCACAGAATCTAGACTATGTGCTTCTTATTCAGCCATCGTTAGATGAGAGCAGGCTGGGCTAGTTAGGAGATCTCTAAATAGTTTACCGCTCTAGTGAGGGAAGCAGGGAGGATAAGCTCTGTCATTTCAGATTAAGCCAATTACCAGCATTAGTGAAGAGAGTGTGCTTGTCAGCCTCCGTTTGAACCACACGTTAGACTGACCCACTGACATGACTTACCTGCTGACGAGCTTAACGGCCGTTTTGGCTTTTATCAATGGCAAACTGGCCAAAATGAAGTTTAGCACCAGCATGCTACAGTGACATCAACATGAAGACGAGGCCGACTGGTGAAGACAGCAATGCAGATTGGATGGGCTCCCTCTGCCCGGAACTCACTGCCATGCCTCTCAAGTACCTGGCTGTTCCAGGTGAGTATTTTAGTAGAGAAGATTTTACTAAATATTCCAGCTTTAATACATTGTAAATGGTATGGAGGTACCATACAAAAACAGATCTGTAAATAAAAATCATTGTATAATGATAAGTGGCCTTAAAAAGGGAAAGATTTGTGTTTATTAAACATCAATCAATAATATATTACCACATTTATTGAGCTAAACATTTTGCTTATAATCCGTCATGACGGGTAATGCTTAAATTATCTCATGCTTTTCGTGAGGTCAAATGTTCTCTCTTAAAGTAATTCCGATTTTGGCTTTTCAGTTCTATAATTATTTATTCATCCTCTAAAACATTAGAAATTATTCCTAAGTCAAGACAGAAGATTTAGTCGATGGGATTTGATATTTGACTTTCAGTGTCTTAGATTTACAGTGAGACTGATTTACAGTGAGACTGAATGTTTATCTTGTGACCTTTCAGAAATAACCAAAGATAATATTTATAAAGTATTAATGCACATATTACAGACACACTATACTTCATCCAAATGTTTGTGGACACCCCTTCTAATGTATGCATTCAACTACATTTGATTTCATTGATTGCTGGCGCAGATCGTCTGGTCCCTGTACAGAATTATAGCTAATAAGCCTGTATAGGACTCACTGGAGCAGATAAAGGACCTATTGGCACTATGCCTAATGCCAGATGTGGGCTACAGGGGTATAAAGGGGTATAAAGCCCCTCAGCATATTAAAAAAAACATTTGGCAGGCCCAACTTCTATTAAATAGATATCTCAAAACTGTACAAAGCAAAAAGACATTTAAATTACACAGGTCATCTAAAGTTCTGAATATGTACCAAAATAATATTGTCCCTTTCAGGATCGCATGATTCCTTTAGTTTTTGGGTTGATGAGCAAGCTCCTGTTGGCCCTGATCAGAAGGCGGTTGTCAAACACCTGGCCTTCATTTTCCGTCTACTGGCCAAGAAGCTCATGAAGAAATGGTCCATGACTCAGAACCTCACTTTTAAAGAACAGCTAGAGGGTGGCATTCGCTACTTTGACCTTCGTGTCTCATCCAAGCCAGGTGAGGTAGACCACGAGGTCTACTTCATCCATGGCTTGTTTGGCCTGAGAGTCCGAGACGGCCTTAATGACATCAACACTTTCCTGAATGCTCACCACAAAGAGGTGGTTTTCTTGGACTTTAACCACCACTACGCCATGGAGAAAGAGCACCATCGCTATCTTATCGACATGCTAAAGAAGGTTTTTGGGTCCAAGTTGTGCAAGATCACCATGGTAGAGTACATCACGTTGGATTACTTGTGGGAGAAGAAGTATCAGGTAATAAGAGCAAATCTATCAAATCTAGTTACTTTATTGTGCTAAACGTTTTAACGTAGCAGTGCAGCTTTAATAAAGTAATCAAGCTTTCAAAATAACCCAACAAAGCAAACAGTGTCAGTGTTTCAATGATCAACCATAATCTTTGTGATTCTATACCTCACAGGTCCTGGTTTTCTATCATCACCCGTCCGCTGAGGGGTGCCCACTGATGTGGCCTGGGAGTAAGATCCCTGCACCGTGGGCCAACACTACTGACACCACCAAACTCATCCAGTTCCTGGAGACCACACTGGGTGAGAGGGCCAAGTACGGAAGCTTCCACGTGTCCCAAGCTATCCTCACCCCCCGAGTAAAAACCATAATCAGGGGCCTGATCAGGGGACTGCGCAACTACCTCGTGGAGAAGTGAGTTAACGGGGTTGTGGGATTATTTCAGGGACTGGCAACACTCACCTGTCTCACTGCACCTTTCACGTTTAAATCATGCGAAGTCAATGTCATTATGCTGCAAGTACAAAGAAGCAACATTTCAGTTATAACATAGTATTCTTCTAATCTGCCCAGTGCTGGTCTAACACAGAGAGCTGCAAGATAATATTAAATGGTCAAGGAATCTACTAGATTACAATCTAGATCACAATCTGGCAAACCATCAAGAAATCCATAAGCCTTGTTACTCTTTTTTATATCTTCCTTCCTTTTAGGCACTAAAATTATGGCTATTTTCTAGGGGATGCTGCGGGGTACTAATGGCAAGTTCTGGGGGAGGGCAAGTTCCCCTCCTCAGCAATTCACACACCATTCTTCACCCACGCCACAGACACACAGACCACTCGCGCCCTGAGCTCCATCGTGTTTACACAGCGCTCTCTCGCCAGTAGATGGCACTAAAGATAAAAGCCAAGCTCTTTTACACTCTCATTCACCAGCTCCTTGAAGCTCCTTGCTTCATTTGGACAAAATTAAATATCTCGAAAGATCTATTGCTTCACACTCCGGCCATGACGCTTTAAAATTGAGTAAATAGGCAAAGTGTAAAAGAGGTCAGCATGCAATGTATCAGCTTGAAAGATAAGAGCTCTGACTCTATATATAAAAGTGGAACAGGCTCACAGGAAGAGGTTTATTTGTGCCTGAACGTGGAAGATGAATTGTTTGTTATTCCAGGATGAACCAGCTCGTGCTTCCCGCTTCCAGGTTTTGTTGACTCTTCTGCTGTGCTTCAGGAAAGAAACAACCTTCCCAGTCCAGCAATGTGCACTAACATGTCATGTAATGTAACATAGTTAAAATAAACTTAGTTCAGTATTACTTAGTCCTCAGCCTCATGTGGAGAGCAATTTTTAACTGCACTTTAAATTACTTGTGATTAAAGTTGCAACGATCTGATTCAGAGCATCAGTATCACCCATTGTTCATTTCCAGCGTTTTTCTTCAGTACACCATCCCTGCTGAAAAAACAAGCATTGACCTGCATCAGATCCATGCTGGTTTAAGCTGGTCTGGGACTGGTTTTGCTGGTTGACAAGAATAACCTTGCTGGCATAGCTGGTTGCCCAGTATGATCTTGCTGGTTCTGTTGTTCAACCAGCTAGTCACCAGCATACCCAGAAAAGACCAGCACTGGTCACAACTATCCAAGAACCAGGAAAGACCAGCACGTCACCATCACCCCCATAAAGACCGGCATCCCCAGCAATAACATGTTAAAAACACAACAAACACTGGTCACCAGCATGTCCAGCATCATGCTGATCTGTGTTTTTTTCAGTAGGGATGCAATTAGAGCTTCTAATGCAATGGTTTGACTCGTCTTGTCAAAATAACAATGTATAAGAGCCTGTCTGCAGAGATCAAACCAAAAAATGTTTTGAAGCATATAAGAATTGATAAAATGTCAAATTTGGTGTGTCCAAACATGTGAGCCAGTTGATGCTCTATTGATTTTGCATCAATTGTTTTTTGTGGTTTGTTTCATAAGACTGTATTTCTTTTGTCACTGAACTATTCCTGTAAGTGATCAGTCAAACCAACAATTTTAACACTGATTGTACAGATTAGATTGTGGATTGTACACATATGGAACACACTGAAATGGAAACATTAATCTACTGCATAACAGACTGACTGGGCGTCTTTCCTGTCCCGTACAGGAACCTGCCGATCATCATGACGTGGGTGGAAGCACAGAAACCCGGCGTGAACGGCGTGAACATCATCACCTCCGACTTTGTAGAGCTGTTAGACTTTGCCAACACTGTAATCAGACTCAACGACCTCCTCCTCCCTGATCAAGCAGTCACATGACCTGTTCTGGAAATAAGCATCAACAGGGGCTTAGTCACAAGTTCAGCATGGAGTGGAGCGAAAACATGATCCACGTATGTCTTGTGAAGCAGATTACCAAGAAAACAGAGCTGAAATTTACACATTTATGAATCTAATAGTGCTCTGCATGGTTATACTTTTTATACAAAACATTTAGGCCTAGATGAACACTTTTTGAACCTCATCTCTATTACCACTGATGCACTGATACATTTAACATTTCGCTTACTTTAGAAAAAAGCCTTGGAAACAACTCATAAGTCTAAGTGTAGTTGTGGAATACATCACACGGTGGCACTCCTGGTCTGCTTCCGCTACCACACACCCAATACCCTTTGTCTTAAGGAACTCGTGTGTTGTGTGGAAACCAATGGGGAGGCAGAACACATACATACACAGTACAGGCAGTACTGGAACTAAGTACTTCACTAGGATGACAGAGAAACCAGATACATCGAGAACCAGAACAATCCTAGACATGAAACGTAATCGGTAACCTAGACACAGAGGAACTTGGAACTCCTCCCACACAAGGTGAAACAAGGTGGCCTTGCCGTTAAGCGAGTGAACACTGACCCTGCAGGAACCTCACACACAATTCAACTGGCAGGAAATACTCACCTCATTAGAGACAGGACAGAAACTCAGTGCTAAGTCTTCCTTGTTCGTACCCTGCCTCTGGTGATGTGAGGCTAGTCTCTTGGTCAGATTGTGTGTCAGGTACCAACAAAGTGCACCGTATTGCCTTGCTTAAGGACTTAGGCTTTGGCTTAGGTTTGAGATCCATTTCCATTTGGGACCGGTTTCTGAATCCATGTTGGTGCTGTCCTGCTGTAGATCAGGAGTTCTGATACCATCTGTTTTGGTTACGATTGTGTTTTGCCATCAGTTCCAGTCAGTTTCATCATCGATTTCCATCAGTACACTGAACAAAATCTAGGGGTTGGGGGTGTTGGTTTGATCATGACTTGGTTGAACAGATTGGCGAGGCTGCCTTGGGAACAGGCTGATCGAAATTGAACGGTTGATGACTGCTCAAATGTGTCCAGAATTAATCCAACAGATTCATCCATATTAAACTCGTAATAAAAGTTTCATAAGAAAACATAAAAGTGCTTCTATGTTTTGCCCTCTTGTTTTGGTTTTCCCACGTGCCGTACTTCAAACTTTTTCATATATCAAAGCCATGCATGAGATCTTTGCCGTCATGTTTCTGGGCCAGTTGGCTCTCTATAGAGAGGGTTTAGGAAAACATCCGCCATTCTTTGGCTCACAGTAGAATATAAATAACTTTTATAAGCTTAACTTTACTAACCACACATAAATAGCAGTTGGTAGCTCCAAAAGGGCCATGGTTTGTTTCAGAGGTAGCAGTGAAGGTAGATGTGACGTGCTGTTTCTGATTTTCAAGCACATCTGTCTCGTCACTGATGCCATATACATGCATGATTTGGGGCAAAATGACTACAGTAGTATTTAGGGTTGAGGAATATATCTGGAAAGCTTCAGAGTATGCCCTTGAAGTGAAGCCTGTCCTTACATGCTGTATTTACTGGGACTCACTACAATCTCAAAAATATACACAGTTTTTATTTATTCAGGATTACTTTAATAAAGGTCTCTCCTCTTGTGTGTCAAGCCGAGATCCCGGTGTAGACAAATTTGTGGTTAGAGTTTGTTTGGCTTTTCAAACCAGAGTACGTATTTCTGCTCTAATAGAAGGTTTGAGTTGAACATACTCTCTGCATCTCCTTTTCTTCTCTTCCTTTCTCTCTGTTAGGTTGATGCTCATATTTGAGACTCTCAGTATATTGTACCGGGGCTAAATATCCTTTTTTTGGAGTAAGGTGTCAGCCACGATTTAAGCTCTAGTTCTGCATCATGTGACCTGTACATTTTGGGACAGCTGTTGCATATTTGTTTTGCAGCGCATGTGAACCCACAGTGACCACATCGAGCTTTTTCTTATGCTAGGTGCCAGACGGCAATGATCAGTTTCTCCATACAGACATGTTTCTCACGAAATGTTTTGTACTCTGTGCTTCAGCTCTACACTGCACCGACCAAAACTGAACGGTTAGTCATACTTTTATACCAATTTTAATTCATACAAAGAATTGTGAATAAAACTTAGATTAAATCAATCTTTTACACAGGTGAGACAGATGAGCATTCTCATCAAGAATCATATTCAGCAGATACACTAACAAAGAGTAGCCCGAGAGGTTTTTAATAGAGCAAAATTTTACGCCTTCTAGTGGTATGACCCAATGTCTAACCAGACCATGTCTGTAATCATTGATACATAACTGCATGCCAAGTTTTGCAGCAATCCGAAGTTTCTTTCTTTCTTTCTGTCTGTCAATCAGTGTATATCAGATACTGTTATTAGATTTGGCACATGAAAGCCCATCTGGAGTGTTTAGGGTGTATTTTTTTTTGGGCATTGATTGCCAGATCATTCCTGATCTCGCTAAATCTTCAGGATCCCTATCGGGTTTTACAAGTCGGAGCCCGAAATGCAGTATCCACAGACAGACAACGAATGAGGGGAAACAAAAGAACATTTATTAAATAAAACACTCATATCCAGGCATAACCAAATAAGGGAAAAAGGTCCCTAAAGCGGGTGCAGAGCCAAGGGTCCACAAACGGCAATAATAATAAAATAAACTTGAACATAAGACACCTGAACCAAAAGAAAATAAAAAAGACAAAAGGGGGATGAACAAACGAACGGCTTTCAAAGCCAAGGATCCAAGGTCAGCCTTTGAAGGCCGAGGATCCAGGGACTGCCCTTTACGGCCGAGGATCAGAACACGGCCATGGATCCGGGGGTTACGATCCTGAGGCGGCATCTAGCGGCCAAGGTCCGGAGGTCCGGAGGAAACTTCTCTGGCCGCGGATCCTGGGTCAGCCCCTACCAACCGCGATTCCCATTCGCCATCAGCTGCCGGGGAATCCACGCGGAGGAGTCCGGAACGGACTAAAGGAAAAGAATAAACCAAAACAAAACCAAAGCGCGCACAAGAGGGAACCACTGAAAACGGACATGGAAACGTAATGAACCGGCAAACACAAATCTGATCGCCGGGCTTATATAATCAACATATCATTAACAAAAGTGAAAACAGGTGCGTAATGAAAAGAAACCAACCAATAGATCGCTGCGGTAAATGAAAACAAACGCCATGAATGAAGTCTGGGAAAACGTGGAAACAGAACAGTACGGGATCGGGGTGAAATAATATACAGCAGAGAAAAACCCTAGCACTAGGCTGGTGGCCCTTCATGTTTTACTGAGAGGCTTCTATTTGGCAATTATGCCTTAAAACCCAGCTTGGTGGAGTACAGTAGTGATGATTGATCTTCTTTCATTTGCACATAGGACCTTTCGAGTTTGACCAGAATAACCATTGTGCTCATGGTCACCTCTCTTACCAAGGCCTTTCTCCCACTGGTTTCTTTGGTTTGCTGGGGCGACCAGTTCGAGAAAGAGTCCTGGTCATTCTCCATTTTGGAGGCCAGAATTAAGAATACTGCTGGTCTCTTGGGAACTTTTAATGCAGCAGAATTCTTCAGATCTGTGCTGGTACACAATCCAATCTCTGAGCTCTGCAGGCAGTTTTTCCTCTTCATAGTTTGGTTTAGGCTCTTATATGCATTGTTAGCTGTGAGACTGTATATAAACAGTTCCAAATCCCATTTTTCCCCAAAAAAAGAATTTGCCCAATGGAATTGTGGCATTGGCTCCTCACTACATGCAAGTACCTCTGAATTCTAGAGCTGTTTATAAATATCACCCAACATGCACAGTTAGGTTTTCTAAATCGTCAGTGGTGATGCAGGAATGCAGTTTTCATAATACTAAATGCCTTTCCTTATATTAGCATAATTAACCTTGAAGCCCAGCTTAAAGGTAAAAGAGGCGTACAAAAAAAGGCTAGTCATTTCTCTTTCAGTGTAGCTCTGTAATCAGCATTAAAACACATTCTTAACGCTTCTTTCTCCTCTGATGGCCCATCTTATTGTTGCTCCCACTCATTCCTGCTCCCTACCCTCCCTCATCTTCTTGCTTTATTTCTCCCTCCCTGTGTGGTTCATGCAGTACAAAATGTTGACATTGCTTGATGTGCCTGGTGAAAGACTATCCTATATAAAGAAACACTAATTGGCTTGTAATTACAAAGGCCCTGTGGGTATGAGCTGGCACATTAGACATTACTTCTCTGATGATCCTAATGGGCTCTCCCAGTGGTGAGGCTTTGTGGACTGCCAGTTCTTGATCTTTTTAGCAGTGACAGTCTTCCCAGGGCTGCCCAATAAAGTCTAACAATGTTTGAATGATACACAGAGAGCAGGACGAAGGGCACTAGTGACTTTCATGGGGTGTTCATGGGGTGAGCTGTTTGTGTCTGTGGTAAATAGCAACGCAGACATCATGCTGAAAGGATCCCTGAACATGAAAATATGCTTAGTATCTTTTGGAAAGCTGATTCTAATTCATGACACAGACCCAGTCCCAGCTCAAAGAGCACTTGGAAGACTTTACACATCTGGACTTAAAAATGCTACAAAACATAACAGACCATAATGTGTGGCCCTACTTGGTCATCATGGACCAACAGAACAAAATGGAGCCAAATCATGACCTCGCCAGAGATGGGGTTCAAACTAGACTGCCTTTATGGTAGAGCACTGGTTTGCAGGGCTGAACCGCCATGGTTCATTTCCTACAGCTTGTGTGATGCCTTCATATTTGCAATATTGGAAAACCTTTTGGGATTGGTGTGTCATATTAGATGGTTTTTTAGGACAAGCAGGGCCTAGCAGGTGGCACAAGGCAGGAACTACCCTAGGTAGGGTGCCAATCCATCATATTAAATACTAACACACTAAGAGCAATTTACTGGGAGGACACACAGTCCAAGGTTGGAATCACTCTGGGGATACTGAAGCTGTGAGGTAACAGTGCTAAGCACTGCATCACCAACCCACCCCTATACATTATTTCACTTACTGCATGTATGAGCTGGCCACCAACACGTCTGAACATCATTAGGCGCCAATAACACCTAATCTGAAGGAACTCCCGGAACCCATACCTCAGATTTTTTTATTTCCACATATAAGCTTTCTAACGCAGAACACATGGGCAGGAACCATCATTCAGCTCTGTATCCATTCTCCACACTGTGAGATTTTTCTTCAAGTACGAGCAGGCCTTTCGATCGCATTCAGTCCTAGAAAGGGATCACTTGATGTTGCAGGAAACAGAATGTTAAAAGAATAGACCCTTTTGAGACTTCATACACAGGAAACACAGGAAACCACTGTCAGCCCCTCATCACACCTAACAAAGCTTCAGATTATGCGCTACTCTGAAATTTTTTTCTAACATTACCTGATAATTCTGAATCCATTCTTGCACCCCTGAATTAGATTAAGCGGCTATAAAAAAGGAGTGCATGGATGAGCAGCAAACACCAAAACATTATTTCCTCTGCATATAGCATTGTGCATTTTTAGCAAAGCCGATACTTGCTTGGATGTTGAATATGACTTGGATGAAAATCAAAACATATTTTAGGCTTAATGGCAAATGTACAAACATGTTCTTTGTACCTCTTCCTGCACGCAATATCTTTTGCATCAGTTTGCTTTAGAATCTCACTCTATCTGTCCCTATCTGCAGCGCCCTGCATGGTACTGATGTCTGAATTTTAACACACCTGGTACCGCATCATGCCAAGACTTGTGCCAAGCATTTGACTCAACTCTGGTATGCAGTGACAATACAGACGTATAATATGTAGACGTATAATCATCGTTATTGTATGCGTCCGATTGTATGCTCATGGAGTCCCCTTACATACATTAGTGTGACTCAGACCTTTCTCAGCTGCAAGTCATGTCATCAGTTACTCCACACTCAGGAAACTGTTCATAACAGAATACAACTTTTCAGTTAACACAGAATGCTAAATTGCACAGTGACCTGTACAGGGTGATTTAAATAAAAAAAAACCTGTATACTCCAATCACATGTGTGCGGTTTTTCTTTTATTCACCGGACACTACTCTAAGGTGTTTGAACCAAACTTTTCCAGAGCTGTCCCAGGACTCAATTGTTGCATTTTCAATTGTGGCATTGATAGATTGGCATCAGTCCCAAAACCACACCACCTGACCAACACATTAAAAAACCCAAATTTCTCAGGTACTGTCATTTCCAGCAGCAGACCCTTGGCAATCACAAGTTTCAAATCACAGAAGCTGTTTAAATCTGAATCGGATAGACATAAGTGTCGTAACATATAAGAAAAAAGAAATTGGTTCAAATGTTATATGCTTCTCATCCACTAGTGTGTAAGACCTTAGAAAGGAACTGTTATTAATTGCGTAAATGAATTCCGTGCAGGTCATAACAGATTAGACAGGGCAGATCCTCCGAACACTTCTATTGTGGCTCAACTCAGGATTTACCTCGCCACGAGCTAATGCGCATGCGCCAAATCAGTTCCAGCTGTCACGCGTTTACACCCGTTCTCACAGCTGGAGGAGCGCATAGGAGAGAGCGCGGTCAGATCCGCAAAACCACAACCGCTCCTAAATCCGCGCTCCACACGCACACCTCTGTCACCGGAGGGAGCCTCAAATCCGGACACCACAAACTACGACTCAAGTCACTCAGAAGATTGAGCTGGATTTCTAAAAACGGATTTTCTGCGTTTCTCGGTTTCAAACGCGCATTAAGAATGACGGGCATCGCTTCTGCTGCGGTGAGATTCTGTATAATTCTATTCCAATTCTGTCAAATGAGGAGGATGGAATTAAATTACCAGTAGGCTATATTGTTAAAATATTAGAACGATGTGATATATAGCTATAATATGAAGTATCATAAAATATCTGGAAGAAAGGGGCACAATGCAAGAACAAAACCTTACAATATAAATGTAACTGTAAAGCCTGGACATGGCAACAGTTTATCACAGGCAATAATCTCACAAACGCACTGGCACACTTTAGAGATGGCAACTGACCTAACACGTCTTTGTTATTGTGGAGGAAATTGCAGCACTCAGACTAAGCCCACACAAACCATGTGAGAATAGTCGACCTCCACACAGGCAGTGGCCGGGCCAGGACTCAAACCTGGGTCTCTGGAGCTGCTAAATGACAACATTAACCATTGCATCACTGTGCCAGCCAAATATTAAACAAATATTACATACAATCACTAAACAAAGTAGCATGTAGCTAAAATAGTCCAGACCCCTTTTTCCCGGTTAGTGTCTTTTGGCTCCAGAGCCTGTCCCGTTATAATACAGGATGCAGTTCTAAACACGCCGGGCCATGGGTACATGGGCTGGGTACGGGGTAGTGGGGTGGTAGCTCTGGAAAATGATCTAAATAGGATAAGAAACAAAGTCTGGTGTTACAAAATGATCATCAATAATATATTGTAAGAAATGTGTGCTGTTTTATTTGCTTTTGTTTTTGATGTTAAGTGTTTTACGTTACAGATTATTGTGCCTGATAGATTGACTGTGGTTGTATTCTACTATTATTATTATTAATATGGAGCAGCTCGGTGGAAAAGTGGTTAGTACTCGATCTTTGTCCCAAGTCCAAGTCCTGGTCGAGCCACTGCATGTGTGGAGTCTTCATGACTTTCTTCTAGTTCTAGTTCTAGTTTCCTCCCACATTCCAGAAACATGCATTAGGGCAACTGGCTTCTCTGGTCTCCCATTGTGAGTGAGTGTGTGTGCATGTGACCCTGACCTGTATCAGGTGGGTATAGACAATGAATTATTTGTTTTATTTTATTATAACTGTTATTAGTAAATGAAACTTGATGGCTACAGATCCACTGTAACATTACAAATGGTTTGCTGTAATGCTATTTCAGCAACAATGATCAGATTCCATTAATATAAATGACAAGTGGCTGTAGATTGGTGTCATTACAAAAGGAAATTTGTAGTTTGTACACGTTTATTTTCCGTTGCTCCACTGAATTCACCATCAAATCGGGAAAACAAACCTGATGACTGTAACAATGTTGCTCTGTATTATACGGTGTTGGATCAGGTCCACCATGATTACACAGACCTGTAATCACAGATAACCACCATGCAGGATGCTGTAGATGGACAAATAGTCTGCTTCACAAGAAGTCTGTTATGTAGAAACGTCTGATAGTTTTGTGGTGAAATGATTTCAGAGGTTTGAAGTTGCATATTCATATGGAGTAATAAGGGTTTATGCATTTAAATGGCTTTAATCCTAAAGACATGCTGCCAACCAAGTCATTAATAGTTTGTGATGTTATGATGTTTTTTATCCTTCTAAAAATCCACGGTAGGGAAGTAGGTGGAGATTTACAGTATTTTTCTAAAGTCTTTAGTCACAAGATTTGTTGTTTTAGCATTGGTAAGATGACCATGTATAACATATGGTTCACAATTGCACTGAAAGTTGGGCCAGGACTCTAACCTTATTCTCTGCAGTTGTGAGGTGACAGCGCTAACCAGCGCACCACTGTGCTGACCGTCTTTAGCACTCCGCAGACGGCACCTAAAAAATATACATTTGCAACAAGAAAACATGAGAAAGTTATCACGTATGTTTCTGAGGGTAACGTGGGGTTTTTAAACGCTCTCAAATCACTGATGCCTGATTATGTAAGCCAAGTGCACCTGCAATAACATTTCTTTGTCCGTCTCATTGTTGACCTTGGAAGGTTAAGAAAAGGTAAACAGTCGAAATGACTTTTGGAATTCAGAACACTTTATGCTAAATATTAGCCGTTGTTTCCTTCCTTTCGGGTCCTTTCACAAAGTAAACTCTTGTAATATCGCTTTCAAAACATTCCAGAGGAGAGTTTTTACTTTTGACAGTCTCAAGTGTCACTTTGATTGATCAGATCTTTTGCTTTATAAAGTTTGGATTCGAAGTTATATCGTTCCACAAGAAGGAATGATTTCCTTAACGATTCCTAATGCTCTATAATGGACAGCTATAGTGAAAGTGGCTTGCAACAGAACAAAAGGAAGACTGTGTGCCTCACTGAGAAACTGGTTCTGGTTTACACCCACACAAATCTGAGACATGTTAAAGGGAAGTCCATGCTGTGGAGGGGAGTATAAGGGGAGCATTGTCACGTGTGCCACAGGTTGATGTTTGGGACAAGATCTACAAGATCCTGATCTGTCAGCTATGGTCATTTGTCTAATAGGGAGATCAAAAGGACTGTAACTGCATGACATCTTTTCGCCAGATTCAGCAAATATACAGTGCTGTACAAAAGTCTCTACAGTACTCTACGAAAGGGAACAATAAGATTGCAGCATTTTTTAGCAATCGTATAATGACAATAAATGTATTTCTCAATCTCTTTATTAGAAAACAACCAGAAAATACAGGAAATCTGTCCGAAGTATTAAAAAAAAACATAGAAAAGGGTGAAAAGGCTGTTCCTCCACCAGAAAGCTCACAAAGATTGGAATGAATATCAGTGGAACAGAGTACTGTGGAGTGACTCATCCAAGTTTGAATTTTTATGTTATATATGGTCGTTATACCTAAAGCTAGTGGTGGCCTAAGACATTTGCACAATAAATGAAAATGCTAACTATTCAATCATTATGGCTGAAAATGGGTATGAAAACATTAAGCTCTGGGAATCTGGATAAGCTGTCTGGATATTAGCCCAGAATTTAAGCTATGCAGTGAATACATTCTGGAATTTTCTACCGATAAGATGTGGTAAGAAAGCCATTGGTGGTACTGCAACATGGCATACTAATTATAGTCAAATTGGATGGATGGATGGATTAACCGTAGAGTCGCGGCCGACACTCGGTCACTTTACGGATCCATTAAGTATTTCGGCAGGATAGTGGAGTAGTTTGCCATCGCTTTCTCCACCCCTCCCCATATACCCGGGCTTGGGACCGGCGTGCAGCTGTTTCCAGTTACATGGCTTGGGGTGTTTGCACACACAAGTCAATGACAATTTAGAGACACCAATTAACCTAACACGCATGTCTTTGGAC
>JAYJMA010101184.1:0-20651 GCA_036873895.1 Parotocinclus cabessadecuia | reverse complement strand
TGTGTATCCAGAATTATACTCACTCCCTATGTAGTGCACTATGTCGTGTGTATCCAGTAGTATAATCACTCCCTATGTAGTGCACTATGTAGAGAGGATGCATCCATTTGGAATGGTATGTGAGCAGCTAGAAGCTTGGGTTGAACTTACCTTGTGTGATAAAGCAGAACAGAGCTAAGCGCTTCTTATCGAGAATATTAATGTTAAACTGGAGCAGATGATGAAGTCTGGGATTAAATAAGAAGCTTTTAGATCCAGAGTGGAGATAAAACACTATCTGGAGGTGGAAGCTGGAAGATGATGAGAAACGAAGCGTCTTATTTGGCATTTTTTAAATTGGGAATCATTTTAGGTTACGATGTTGTGTCGCCCCCTATTGAAGTGGAAGTCTGTGTTGAAATTCATAACTAGACTTAGGAAAGTATGCCGACGTTTTCCCTTTAGTGTTTCATGTTCGGAGTCATTTCACACATCCGTCTTGATTCTGAATTCTTCTTTCATACTTTCTGAATTCCCTTCCATATTACTCACCTGTACGTTGCTATGCTAAGAGCTTCTGCTAAAGGCTGTAAATTTCATGTAAACGACCAAGGTAAGAAACAATACCAAGAATGATTCAGTGCAGAGCAAGATGTTTTACTATTAAATCAGCAAAGGCAGCATTACTGCTACATAAAGAGCTCAATCTTCAGGCATGTTTTTAAAGAAAGGCCTTGAGGGCCAGATCCAACAGAGCAGCAGAAGCAGTACACAGGTATCACCACACCAGCTCAATTCAGCATGGATCTGATGCTGGTCAATGCTTGTTTTTTTCAGCAGGGCAGTTAGCAACTTAGCTGTAGCACATTTCAAAACACAGAGCAAATTAAATATAGGCCTACATACTAAAAGATACTAAGCACTGACATTATCCCATTATAATCATACATAGGCTAATATGCAATTTACTCAGCACACGCAGAGTTACATCATGGGCAGAGCACTAGTCCATGACCATTCGTAACTCTACTCCAGGAGCTGCTCTAACTAGTGAACAAGTAAAACACCTTTTTAAGATTTTGAGATTTTTTTATTATAAGCATTATGGGGCTATGCAGTGACTCGGTGGGGAGAATCTTCATCATGGATGGAGCTACCCCGGTCCTGTTCTGTTTGAAGTTGTCCTCCCCATGTCCCCCAGTGGGTTTACTCCAGGTGCTCTGATTTACCCTGATAAGAAAATGATTGAATATAAGCATCATCCCAAGATCCTGTAATGGATTGGATTCTTGCCCATGGGATAAGTGCCAGATTTCCAGCGACCTTTAAAAATAAATAAAGTAAATAATAAATCATCCTAAAGCAGAATTGTGGAGCGTCAATAACAGATGGAAATAGATGTTAAAACACATTTAGAGCAATAGTAATACATTGTGTTCACGTCTTGTTTAAATATACATTTGACTCTTTCGTTACTCTTGTTAACTATTGGCCAAAGGAAAGGCCTTCTTCCCCCTGATTATTTATAAGCACAGCAGGAACTGAGTCAGAAGGCATTCACTGTATACTATCTTTCCAATTCCAATTTCCACCTGTAGTTCTCTCTCCACAATGTCAATGATAAAAACATACTTATTTTAAATACTTATATTAAATTTATACTAGGATGCATAGCTTAGTTTACTGGGGTCATGTCTGGCCTGTTGATGTCTGTTGATTGCTGGAGAGGTGGGTTGCTGATGTCTCATGCGATCCCTCTTGGCTGTGTTACCTTCTGGTTCCCCTCTTCCAGATATGCAGCTATAGCTAATGCTGCCAGAGTTTCAAAATACACATAATACAACAGTAGTTGCTAATAGACTCATTGTCAAATGTAGTTGCTCATGTCTAACTAAATTGTCACTACTAGCATGTGTTCCAGTACCAGCTTCAGCACTACACACTAAGCTGTTCCTACACTTCAGGTTCACTCTATCACTGATGGTTTCCGTCATCAGAAACCAGCCAAACTATGGGCCCCACCGGAGAGCACTAACTCTCATCCTCCTTCAGTTGCAGGCAAATTGCCTCCAATGACTTTCCCTCTGAGGACTAACATTATGTGAAATGTGTCTTACTACTATGAAATGTGTCAACATTCCTGTTGATAAATGTTACTTAAAATGTTCTGAGAACACACAGAAAACGTACTTAACCAACTATAAATCAGAGGAAAATCTGTGCCTCAAAACTGTTATGCTAAACACCTCATGTAAAGATGCAAATCACCTTTCAGGTTTTCATTCTATACAAGCATGAGTTACACAACATCAACCTAAGAAATTGTGTAAAGAAATTACTAACATAGTCCAGTTCTCCCTTTGCAGATTTTTGAGTTTCAGAGATGCTTTATTCATGTTTTAAATGAACAACTAGAAGGTCGGAAAAAAACTTGGATGACTTAAATCCCAGATATGTTTGGGGATTTGCATCATTCATTCGGGTCAAATCCTGAGTGGGGCTTGGAATGTGAAGGACCTATACCTATAGCACAGGATGCTTTAATTTGACATTTACTTGGGACTTGTCACCAAACACTTTAAATATGTCTCATACTTTAGATATACTTAATGCTTTATGCTTAAACACTTGAGACAAAGACATTTGAGGAGGTAAGATCTTGGTATTACTTCTGATTACAAGCCAGGAACAATATGGAGGATGCAAAAACTACACTCCTTTTCAACAAATTAATGTCCTGTACCAAACCCAGATGTGTGCTTAATAACTTTATCTTGCTGGCTGGAAACCAAATTCACTTATCAAAGTCAGTTGGTCCAGTCAATTGTGCAAATATTATAGGTTACTCAGATTTGATTACAAAAATGTATTCAACATAGTATGAATAACATGACCGCTCACTTATTTTGGAGCAAAGTTATATTTAAAATTTCATAAAGATTGCCAACAGGAAATTATATTACATTGTAGTATAAATAAGTACTAAGAGTAACTAATGTAACAAAAAAGAAAAGAAACAGTAATATACAGTGCAATGAAGCCTTCTGTTGCCTGATTTTTTCGAATTAATTAAGTGCTGTGTTTAGCCAAAATAAAGTAATTAACAGTAGCAACATTTCTAAACCTAATTAGAAGACGATGAGATAAATGCCAATAAGGAGTACACATGTAATTGTATAGTGTTTGCTTGTACTTAAAACCGCTATGAATGGCTAAAACGAAAGCTTTTAAACAGATAAATTATTAGATAGAAGTTACTTATTATGTTAGAAGTTAATGTCAGATAATGATTATTAGCCTTGTTTATCCACAATGTTGTGTATACAAGTAGGTGTTAATTATTTTTTTAATTGATTTGTTTTATTAATGTTGTTAATTATTTTCATAGTTCTAATTTTTCAGATAGATATTTCAAAATGCATACGAAGAGGATCCCACAAGAACTGCTGAACAATCTGAGAAATCCTATCACTGTCAGTGTGCTTTGTCAGTCTTGGATGATCAAACACCCTACTGATCAGACAGTGTGTGGCACTCTCGTATGGTTTGACATGCTTCTGTTCACCCCCAGGAATACGTCATTTGCTACTGAATCACGTTAATTGAGTTTGCATCTCATTTGCGTAATCGAACAACTTTCTTTGACATTTCATTGACTTTTTTTGATGATCCTGTCTAATGAAATATCTTTCATTACTCTCCTTATTTTCATTTAAAAATATCTCCTAATTTTTGTGAGCAGTGCATTTAACATGATATTTACTAGTAGATGCCAGTAATTAAATAAGTAATAATTAATAACTTAAGCAAGTTGATCCTAATTTAGCTCAAAATTCCTGAAAATCCCTTTAGACCAGTGGAGGCACAGTGGAAAATAAACATAGTTTACAATGTTACACATATTTGGAAAAAATAAGTACTCTCAGAAGTAAGCATGTATTTGCTATTTTATGACAAGTCCAGTGGTGCAGGCTCAGCTTGAGAGTCCATGGATGGCCTATAAATGAAAAAAGTGCACATTAGTTATACTGATATCTGAATATATATATATATATATATAGCATATTCCTAACGTGGTAAATTATTTTCTTATTAGGTAACAGAGCATTCATCTAGCACTATTAATTATTGTGATATATTAATTAAAGTAATTTGTTTATAATTGCAGCTGTGATTCAAGGAGCTCACCAAGCGCTGGTTGTCATAAGTTTCAATCAACTCTTCATCTTCAGTGAAAGGTGGTGGCATTTTTTCATCCTGTAGCTGTGAAATCTGCATATTGCAGCAGAATAAGGAGAATAAGAATAATTGTTCATATGTACTTGTATATATTTGCATTTCACACCCTACTCTTTTAAAAGAAGCAGTTCCTCCTTGTGAGTCACTACATTACAGATTGTAAACTGTAAAAAAAGAATGACCCTACATAGTCAACCATGAAAGTCCTGATTCCTTATGCCTTTTAATTTTGCTTATGTGATAAAACATAAATGTATGTAGCCTTGTGGATGAGTGACAAAGCATAATTACGTAATTGACATGACATGAAAACTAGATGGTGTAAACTATTTAAAGATGCATGTTAAAGTGTGTTTTTGATTGTGTCTATTGTGTCTATCTTTAATATACTCAGTCATACTTCCCACAGTTAATTAATGTATCCAATTTCTAAGTGATGTGTTTGTAAGGGTGAAGCTTTTTATGCAAATGAGACCTTATCTGTTACAAGAGGTCACCACTTGTCCAGCAAGAACTCATAAACCCAATGTGATGAACTGCATACATTACTCTAAGCCATCCCACACTGAAGCTACACACCAAAAGACAAGATCCATCCACTCCATGACCTGAGAAATTCTAAGATCCACCAATTACCAAATTTAATTAGAAAACTTTTTGTAATAATTGTGAAAAAATGTAAATATTAAATGACAAGAACATGAGTGATTTAGAGAGTTCTGATATGGAAAAAAGCAAATAACAGCAATATGGTCCTGGGTTTGAACCCAGGTCAAGCCAGATGGATCCTTCCAGGTAGAGTTTGCATGTCCTCATTGTGTTTGTATGGGTACATTGTGTTTACTCTGGGTACTCCAGTTTTCCAGCAAGGTCAACTACGAAAACCGACTGTTCACATATCATCCAGTGTATCCCAGAACATAGCATGTGCTGTGAAAAAGAGCTGATCATTGTTTTTTGTTATTCGCATATCTCAAGTATGTGCATGCATTTAATGTTTTGGCTGACCAGTGTGTGTTTTGCCCATGTTCAGTTAGAAAAGGTTCCTTTTCTAACACCTGATATGTAAACATGCACTTCCTTTTACCACAATGGAAAAAATGCTCTGATGGCAAAACATGACCGGGAAACTGATTATCCTAAATGTCACATTAAACAGCTCAAGTTTGTGGAAAATATGTTCTATATTTAAGCAGCCTATAAATGTCATTATGTAGTCATTGATTTCCTGACACACTATTTAAATGATTCCTATTAAGCTCTAGTGAGTCAACAATTCCATCCGTTTCCAGGATTTTTTTTGTTTGTAAACTGTCACAGTGTTCACCTACAACCCAACAAGCAGTGAAGGAATGAGATTAATGTGTACCTTTTCAGCCATTGGGTCGTCTGTAATGTCACTAGAAGTTTCCATTTTGATGTAGAGGATGGCGTCATGAACAGTGAGGAACAGCATTCCTCTGTTCACCATTTCATCAAAGAAACCCATGGACTCCATCTTCATTATGACCTCATCTACAATATAAAACAGTTTGTAAGTAACATTTCAGGAGTACCTACAATATCATTTAAGTTTCTTTGTAAATTCAGATGTCATTCTGGATTTTGTTTATATATTTGTTTAATAGTAAAGAACTCATTTAAAATAAGTACCATATTAAGAAAACAATGTTTGCCATAGAATATATCAGCATAATCCTGAATTCTATGGCAAAAGCCATACCATCGCAGCCTGCAATATAGACGTTGACCCCAATGCGTAAAAATTCTTTTATGATCTGTAAAATGAAGACAGTTCATCATCATCATCATCATCATCATCATTCTAGGATTGCATGTGTTTATATATTATTATGGCAATGTCTGATTTAAAATACCCACCTCTCACAGGTGGCAAAAGTCTTGTATTCAGTCTATGAATTTATGTTGTGTGGATTTTTGTTTTTAAAGAAATTATCTAAGAACTGTCACACGTGCTGACATTATTGCAGCTTTGTTTTGTTTTGGGAAACTACAATGAGAACAATATGCATTGAATACTTATACAGATATTCTTTGCAACTTGAATGCAAGCATACCAGTTTAAGACACTTTGCAGCCATCACATCCAGGAAGGAGACAGCAGTGAAGTCCATCACTAAGCTGTGGATGTTCACCTTGGGGACTGTAACATCAACAGGCAGTGCGGTAGTCCAGTCCACCTGCACCTCTACTTCCGTGGCAGGTTGAGCGTCAATTTCGCTCGCCCGCTGAGGCTCACTTTCTATCTGCTCAGGTTCAAATGCTGCATTGTCCACACCCAGAGATTCCACTGGTACCAAACCATTCTGTAGGCATTGATATGGAGGTAATGTTTTAACAGCATTTTAAAACTCTGAATATAAGGGCAAATAGTTCTAACTTAAAATGTTATTTCTAACATAAGCACGCGTACCCAATTCAAACTCTAAATACTCATATGTCTTGATGTGCTCACAGACAAAAAAAGGTCAGTTAAGCACCAGGCTGAATGTAAGAAACAAGCAGACTAGTAGCCAGACTGTGAGGTTTGTGAAGAACATGAGGAGTATCCACAGAGTTAATGTTGTGCGAAATAACTAGGAGATCATCACAGTGTTGCAAATGGGCATTTCTTATGGCAAAAATATGTCAGTCAAAGGAGGAAGGCAACTCATTCCCACCCAAATGTTTTATTATTTGGAGCAGCATCCCTGAATTACACACAAACAAAAAGTCTATAAATAGTAATAAATGTGAATCCATTTACTGGAAGAGTGGGCTAAAACTGACAGGATCTCCACTTCAATATCACACCAACCTACATGAGATTGCCAGTGTTTTATGGCAAGAGAAGGTATACCCAGTTATTAAATCTGAAAAGGACTAATTTGTATTCTGGTTAGCTCACTTGATATCTAGTATGTTCAGTGCATGTTTGAGTACCTCTGTGACTTTAAGCTTCCCCTTTTTAATGAGTCTGTGAATCTTCTTTAATGCCTTGTTTCTTTTCTTAAATACGTTCACTGCATCGAATCCCACCTGTGCACAAACAGTTACATTGTGATCAATCAAGCAAGGACAGTGTCATCAAGGTCAAAACAAACTTGATGAAAACCATTTAAAACTTGCAGAGCAGAGTCTACTTACTACATGCTTTAGTCGGTCTTTAAGGTATTCAATGTTAGCAAAATATATGGGTGCAGTACACTTGAAAATCTTTGTTCCAGGACACTCCAAAACCTAACAGTAAACATTTTTTGCATAAAAAGTAATCATATCAGTATGTTTCACAGAAAAAAAAACATATGAATTTACTTGAAATGTGCAGCATTCAAACAAATCATTTGTGATCATACATTTTTGTAGTCCTTCATGTTCTTGTAGATATCTGTGCTGGGTACATTTCCAAGTGATGCACAGGATGGGCTGAAAAAAATGACTTCAGTTAAGTTACTTTTGTACTGCAGTTTTTTACAGTTTGCCTGTACAGTTTGTGTGATGCAACTGATAAGATTCCAGTCCTACTCACAACTGTGTCCTGATTACCACAGTGCCAAGTTCAAACACAAGACCAGCCAGCAAACCCACATCCAACCCCAGAAAAATGCAGGCAATGAATGTAAACACCCAAATAGACTGTTGGCAAATGAAAATTTGTTTAGGACTCATCCATTGAAATTTGCAGTCAGAACATACAGCTATAAAATACTGTATATAATCAGAATAAAATCACATTCCAATATAATTTTATACAGTAAAACATTTCGATTTTAACAGAACTGAAACAACAAAATGTGAATGCCTATTATATAATTTGTCACTGTCAGTGTGTATAAATATATTAAATCTGCTTATATTATTTAAATTCTATTCACTTAGTTGAAACTTTTTATTCTTTAAAATGTAATAACTTACGCAGTCTGTCTTGTTCTTCCTCCACAGTATGGGCACATCGTTTATCTGCATAAACATGCCTTTCAAGTTGGCAACGACGATTCCACCGAGCACTGACTACAGGGTTCAAGAGAAAACTCTTTAGTTTGGCTGTTAACATGGCTATGCAGTTAATTCACAAATGTGAGCAGACTCATCCAATTGTTTGTTATGCAAATAAGTTTTAATGTTTAATATTAAAATAATATGTAATATTATTTTAATATTATATTTTATGAAATATAATAGTGTCTCTTAATTGGAATACAAGAGTATAAACACCAAAAAATCCCACCATGGTTTATTTTACTCTTTGCTACATAATTTAAATTCTTCAGCAGAACAGACCTTTATCGTCCATTACAGATTGTGCTTAAGCATGTTTAGCTGTATAGGACATGGTCTCTTTAGATTATTATTAAGTTCCAGCATTCATTAAGCATCCAAGCTATCTATGTGAGTGACCAACTGATGACCTTAATCCATTATGTGTCTGTAATTAAGATATATGGATATTACTTTATAAATAACTATCAATCAAGTGTAACTTACTAACTTTTGGCCTTCTCAGAAGCAGTCAAGTCTACCCTTTAGTCTCCAGTCATCTTATGCTCATATCCAGGCCAAATCCCTAGTAGCCTATAGTTCTGAATGGTTTTCCAGTGGGTTTTCAAGTGAACGCTGGCTACCTTACTAAACCTCAGTTCATTTAGGGGTTAAACATTTAATAGTCTTATTTTATGGAATCTAAAATTGTTTACACCAAATTTGTGCATGAAGAGCTTAAGCCAATGCAAGCCCAAGTGATGGGAATCATTTTTAATAAGGTGCTTTTGTTATATAGACCCCCTGCTGTGGTAACTAATCTTTTGGAACTTGTTGACATCATGGACACAGTGATGTCCATTCATGTAAATACCAAACCTGAATTGTATACCTTAGTGAAAATCATATTACGTATTACAATAAAACCTCAGATGAAAGAACTTCTGCAACACTTTAACATACCTTCTGTAGGGGCTGGAGTAGAGGGCCAATAGCCACAATCACGATTAGCACCATAAAGGCTGAGATTAAGCCTGCTACCTGCAAAGTCACAAGTCATAATACAAATATTTACGAGCATTTTCACCTGCTCAAAATATTGTTGCTTTGGCACCAGAAAACAGAACAGATCTTGTTGGGTTTACATTTGGGTAGTCAAAATCAACACATGCATGTTTCAACATGCACAAACATCGGATTTCACAAAAACTACTGACCTCCAAAAAGCTATAGATGGCTAAAACTCAACAAAGATGCTTATTTCAAAATTAACATTAATATAATGTATTTCATATATGGAATTTATCACCTTTTCATTAGCAATTTTATTGGCTAAAACACGGCAAACAGTAGCAGGATGCCAAACCGGATAAAGTAACAATGTTAATCTAAGCGTAACAGTGTTGACACTGTGCACTACCACCACAATGCAGTAAAGAAAAAAAACACAGTAAAACAGCGTATTTATATTCAAAGGGTTGTGACTGAGTTGTTGTAAGAGTATTTAGTGGTTGTGTGATCCTGTGTATCCACACTGCTAATGCAACAACATTGGAAAATTAGGAGAATAGGGGAAGATGTTCTAGCGATCCTAGGCATAAAATATGCTTTGATGCCAAAACTAGAAGTGGAACCCCAGCCTCCTGTGGATCCTGTTTGGGCCAGTTCTTGTTCTTTAATGTGATGTCGATATGTGTATGTTGTGAACATAAGTATGTTATATGTATTATTGTTGTATGATTACCTGAGTCTTGCCCCCCGTGCTCTCCTGTATTGCTGTACGTGAGAGTGCAGTTGTGGCCACAAAGCCTGAGAAAACGCCACAGAATATGTTGCTGATCCCGAAGGCTATCAGCTCCTGTTGATAGGAAATATGAAACTGTTTGGAAACTGGAACAATTTAATTATGTTCTACATTCCTCAGCGGAGACTGGTGGGAGTCTGTTTTCTTTACCATCTCCTTTTTATCTCTGTTCACCAGGTGATGGTGACCTTTGTTATGACAGCCAGTGCTCTCTCTCTCTCTCTCTCTCTCTCTATCTCTATCTCTCTATATATAGAGATTATATTTTTATTTATTTATTTTTCCCTGCCGTGCTTTGAGCTTGGACCTTTTCATGGTTATATGGTTTTTAATTCTGAACATGCACACATACCTGATTGCCATCAACTAAAAGGTCATGTTTTGCTGCATAGACTTTAGCCACAGAAATAGCTATAGCATAAGACACCACTGCTGTAGAAAAGCTTGGACCCACAAAAATGCTGAAAAGTGAAACATCTGGGGCCTGGGGTGGAATAAACCTGTTGGGCACAGAAAGACATACATCCTTAATCGTTTTCATTGTTGATGCTGTACTCCAGCATTTCTCAACCTATAAACATTTTGGGAAAACACTTATTGATCACTCCCTCAATTGTTTGTGTTTTTCAAGGTGTGATTATTATAGACCTAAGGTATACTACATGTCACATGAAAAGAACCAAATAAATTTGTAGAATATATATTTATTCTATAGACAGAGTAAGAATGTTAAAAATATAGTTGGGTCCACAAGTATAATACTAGTGAAAAGTTTGTATATGCTTGACAGAATGCATTGTATTACTTTTTCTACCATAGCTTTGTTGGTATTCGATTAGAAAAGATTATAAAAAGAATTCCACCTAACCAGCAAGTCACCAACTTGCTCTCTTAAAACACATTTTAATAAAATCATTCATTAAAAAGAGATTTTTTTGCCACGTTTGATGGCAAAACACAGTCATGTAGTGGAAAGTTTAAAGTCTGTCATAGAAGCAATGGTGGGGCAAACTGGTTTTAGACATAATTTTATGATGTCCACAAACTTTCAGATATATAGTCTAAGTTTAGGTTAGTATTTATTGTAATATAAGTTTCTTATTTCATGCCTGAGATGAGATTGTCTCACCCTCTTGGGATGGTGCGAACAATGCCTGCACCATAACGAGTGCTAAGATCCAGTGCATAAGACACCCCAGCATCGATGATTGTCTATAAAAAACAGAATTCTGATGTCATGTCTTTAATATTAATGTAAGTTTATATTGTACACTTGTAATGATTGTAAGTTAGGGTTAATGAAATAAAGGCGATACCTACCACTATGACTTCGATGGGGATAGGTGCTGGAAGCTTCTTTTGAAATCTAGCGTTAAACTCTTTAACGAGCATTACCACAATGATGGTTAGTATGCCAGCGATCAGATCTACCATGTTGGTTTGTTTAATGTTTTTAAATATGTCTCCAACAGTCTAACAAGAAGTAAAAATACAAACAATCAGCATGACAGCCTCTCAAACTGTATTTTTACAGTTATGGAATGCATATTTAGCGTAAATGTTATTCATAAAAATAAATTACTTCTGTTTAAATGTTTATAATTAAAGCGATAACACTTTTGTGATCTGCGTAAATCAAGTAGTTAATACAATGATAACACTCTTTTGTGGTTGTAAACTCACATAAAAAAGAGACAGGATGCTGTTGTAATTGTTGGTGGGAACATTAAAGATGATTTTTAGCTGAGAGACTACTACATGAAAAGCTGCTGCTGTAGTGAAGCCTCCTACCAGTGGGTCTGATAGGTATCGTACCAAGAAGCCTACTTGCGCTACTCCCATTCCAAACTGGCAAAGAGAAAACACAGTAATATTTTATGGGACACAGTTTATTCAATTTGAAATAAAATTAAGTAATCCAGTGTTACCTCAGTACTCATTTGTTCCAGAAATCTCGCTGAGTACAGAAAACATGCATATGTGCTTCCTGATTTACGATGGGGATACATTCTAACTAATCTATCATGTATGTATTATAAACTGGAGTTTAATATAGTCTACATTGTATCATAGCATCAACATTAGCCTACAGTTGGTCCAAATCAGTAACATAATGCCCGTTTTAAAATCTGAAGTCTCATGTAATTCCATGAATAATGTTTGGAAGTGAAAAGCAAAAGCAAAACATATGTATATGCACTTTTTTTCTTAGGACCCATTGTGATTTATTTGAGAAACACATGAAGATCTGTGCTATATCTGAGCTATTGTCTGACTGAATTATGAATTATGCAAATGTGGCAAGCAAATTCTTTTTCCTCAAAATGTGAGAAAGTTGATCGTGAACTGAGGTACCACTGTACTTATTTTTATTAGACAGCTAAAAGCTTCATACCTGAAACAGTCCAATCAGCACAGTCATGGACATGGATATTGACTGTCTCATGGCATCTCTTTCTGCTACATTCAACACTAGTGCAGTTGTTCCATTCACACCTGTCAAATTCCCTGGTCTCATGAACATCTCATCAGGAGTCATAGTGTACACCACTGACCCCACCATAAGACATGTGACTGGGAATGGACCTGCCCAGGATCGGAGGCAAATGTATAATATATAAAAGATGAAATGTTGGTTATTTAAGATGTGTGTAACAATACATTGAATTCAGCGTTGTGTGTTAGATTATCTTACCTACAGAAAGGTGTCTAGATGTGCCCAGAATGAAGTAGGGGAGTATTGGGAAGAAAGCAGCATAAAGTCCATACACTGGACCGACAAACACCAGCAGTGAGTAAGCCAAGCCTGCACAACAGAGTAAAAAAATGATCAGGGATGCCCAATAAGAACCAAAGTACAGTACAGTTTGGAGTTCTTTACCTATGCCGTTGAATAACACAGTAAGGATGGGAGATAAATGTATTCGGTAAGCAATGCGTACCTTGCAATGCACACACAATTCCAGTAGTAATTCCTGATACTATATCACCAGGAAGCCATTGCCTGAGCTGATATAGTGGGAGCCAGTCAAGAATTGGGAGGAACGTTTTAACAGTTTTTACGGCCCGTTTTGCAGAGCAACTGAAATGAGACAATCACACATGCATGTTAAAAGACATATACATACTTTCCTGTAGCGTGCACCAATTAAGTACTACTCCAATTCCAGTTAAGTCCTGTATATATGGCTTCTTTATAAAATGTTTTGAAAGACTTACCTGCAGGAATTTCTGAGCTTTTCTTTAAGGCTCTTTGACTCTCTGGGTTGTCTCTCATTGACATGTTCAAAGGCACGGGTGGAGTAAATGGGACGAGACACACAGTACTGGTTTTGGCTGTCCATCTTAAAGGTAACCTGGTATTAAACTGATTAAAAACAATTACAGTGTCAAAACTGAATTCGCGTTTCTGATTTTTCACCTTTTTACATTTTTCACATGAACTTTGAAGCAGATTGACATTTGGGCCGCATGCTATCCCTTTCAGTGTATAACCTGTGCATTGACTAAAGGAGTAATGGCTGAATGTTTTTTTCAGGCAGCCATCTTTATATGTTTAATTAGAACAGTACCAGAAAATAAGTTCCTCCTATCCATTGCAGAGGAGTAATTTTTAAATATCACCTTCTATCATCCACACTTCATCATTGCATCTCTATAGCCCACGGTATCCTTGTTTTCTTCTGTTTAGGTGTTAGTACTGGTTTTCCTTTGGAGTTTAAATACTGTATGTAAAATCTATTTATTTCTGACAGTTTTGTCACAAACATTGACTCATAATTCCACACATTTGTTTTTCATTTGTTGTTTTGTGAATTCCTGTTTTCAAGGCATATTACGTTGAGTTAATGTTGATCTGCCCATATGGTTTCCATTTACAACTTTATATTTCATTTCTACTGGCACCACATTTTAGATACAGCTGGTTATAACAAACATCTTTTGCATCACTCCGTGTTAGATTTCCTTTTTGAGTTTTTTTTTTTTACATACTTTGCATTGTTTCATTTGACAATTGTCTTGTTGGGGCTAATAGCTAATTAAGGTCTACAAGCACTCCATTTGAACTGCAGAATACTTTACACTTTAGACTTGTGCCAATATTTGTTATAGAAATTACAAGGTTATTTATTCCTCCCAATCAAATGATATCAACATCATCTTTCCTCTGCTTGATCTGAAAATATGCGTCACTAACTTACTAAAAACTTAAGCTTGTTAAAAAGTCTAATGTTCTGCAATTAAAGGCAAAATGTTATATCTGTGATTTGTTTATTTGCTATTCAGTAAAATGTGGTGATTTAGCTATTTTTAGCAGTAAACAGTAAAAAAGGTATAAGGCTCAGTGGTTCAGAGTCTAGAGTTCTAATCTAAAGGAGATAAAACCGTGTCTCTGTCCAAGCTTGAGTAACGCTCCTAGCCATTTTGCTTTTAAACAGGTCTTAAATCAACCTGGAGAAAACCAGGAGAGGCCTGGTGGTGATGAGGTGAATTCTGATGTTGAGGTTGGGTTGATGCTGGGTTGTTTTGCAATATTTTAAGTTTGATTGACATGGCAGAAATATGCACCGATCACTCATAACATTATGTCCACTGCCTTATTTCTTCACTCATTGTCCATTTTATTAGTTTCTCTTACCAGCATGAAACACTTTGTAGTTCTTCTGACTGTAGTCCATATGCCCACAATTACATACTTTGCTCACCCCGTTTACTCTGCTTTCTTATTGTCAGGGCCCCATAGGACCATCAGAGATCAGGTACTATTTTGTGGTTGATTATTCACTGTAGTGAAAATTACGTGGTGGTGGTGTGTTCGTGTGTGTTGTACTGCTTTGAGATAGCACACAGCAGTGCTGATGGATATTTAAACACTTTGTTCACTCACTGTGTGAATTATTAGACACATCTACCACCTTGCATATATAAATTCAAATATATATTCATATTATATATATCATTCGATATATATATATATAATCTGTTGTTTACAGTTTGTGTTAGTCATACTCTAATCATCAGTGCTAATGGGACATCCTACATCCATGCTGCTTGCTGCACATCTTTGGTAGGTGAAATATTTTCAGTCCAGTAGTGACACTGTGGTATTGAAAAACTCTTACTAGCTAGTTTATAGCCAGTTTATAGCCAAAGTAAATATGATAGCATTTCAGTAAGGGTTGCGATAAAAAAGCACATTCACATTATAATGGTCCATGGAGGATCAGAACAACACTTAAGTTTACAAAAGCACAACTTTACAAAAACATGTAAAAGTCACTACACAACAGATGTTTAAATATTGAATTCTAGCCTGCAACTGACAGGGAACTGCTACTCAAAGGACACTTTACATGTCCTAGCATGTCCAGGATATGTAGGATTGTGTTAAATTATTGTGCTTCAGAAACACTGAACATAAGCTTTCTTAAGCATTCTTGTGTTTCTTTTTCATATTGTCCAAATGCACTAAAGCTCTGGTCTATATACTGCTCACGACAATTGTGAAATATGAAATTAAATATCAAATATCCCCTGTGATCAGTTAAACTAAACTAAAACTAATAAATCAATGTTTAATAAATATACATATACTGGTATTTTTATGCAGCAGACAAAATGTGTAACTCATTCTTTCTTTGCAAAACAATCACAATGTGATAGATGTACAGCATGTCTTACCTTGCAATTCTAGTGGTAACTTCTTACTTTAGGTTTAAAAACAGTACATCTCCCATGACTTAGATTGAAGTTACTCAAACTCCATGCTGTGCACAGATTCCATATGTCACTGCAGCTTTATTCTGATGTTGTTGATTTTTGTCTTTCTATTTCTCCTCCTCCTCTACCTCGACTTGAACTGCACCAGTGAACCTATACCTGTCCTTTTATTTATAAACATCCTTGGGTCATGGGGTGTGTTTGTGGGTTTTGATGTTGAAGGTGGACAACCCTCACAGAAGACAGGGAGGTTAAAGGAAATTAACTAGATTTGAATTATTTATATATTGTGGCTCTATGCAAGAGACAATGTATGGTTGTGTTAAAAGTATATATATATATATATATATATATATATATATATCTTGTATGAGTGGCAATTCCTTTGAATATGTTCTTGGCATGCTATTTCCACCTATTTGGACAGCGGTCCCTGTTTGTGGGTAAACTGTTACAGTGAGAAAATGTGTACATACAAATAGTGGTACAATCTACTACAACACAATTTTTTTCCACTATTTCCAGTTAGCATGCCATGTTTCACATGGTGGTGTTTCAGTTTTTATGGAACAATGACCACTAGTCAGACCGGACCATGAAATTCTCAAATGAATTTGTATAACTGTATACAGACTGTATAACTGTCTGTGTGGGTTGTGGATTTTTGCGCCGCCAATATAAATGAGTTTACTCCAAGACGAAGGATGTTTCATATGGAATCAGTTGACAGCTTGTCATTTATTTCATTGACTTGATTCCAGATTGTATAATTAGATTTAATGTAATTTTCCATTCGTTTTAAATAACTGTTGTCTGCTGATGATTGTCACAGTAAGTACAAAGTAATAAACACTGTAAGGATTTTCTGCTTCCTCCACAGAGCATCAAATGCTTACTTAATGAGAGATCACTAGAACAGCTAGAGAAAATCTAAACTAAACTTCACTCAGACTGTAACTGGAGGTAGGGTTGGTAAACTTGGTTGGTGACCTCAACGCTGCCTATCGCACCCAAGATTATACTCAGATTTCGCTATTTTAGTCCTTGTTTTCTCCACACTTTGTACTGGTTGTTAGAAGGTCCAGAGTACATAAGAGAATTCATAGTGTGTAGGTGAAGCTGTACCAAGTATGGGCTGCCAGTTCATCATTCAGGGCTCAGAAAGGGACACAGTAAAAATATATTTATATAGACATATATAATTTAATATAAACATATATTTAACATTAATATAAAATAGAATAATTTAATATTTTATTTCCATCTTCACCAATCTATAAAGCTCATTCAGAAATGTTCTGCCGTCAACATACATTTCTATTTGTCACTATTCCTGGAACAATGAACATGCATTGTTTAAGGTAGTACCTGTTCCTTCTGATGCACCTGGAACAACTTTCCTTTGAAACTCTTTGAAATCTCTGCTGGCTGAGTTTCTTTTCTCCATAAGGCCCAAGTCAGAATCAAAATAGGAATGTTTTAAATACAGTATAAACTTTTGTTCAGTTCATAAATAAAATTCAATTAAATTAAATATTTACTGGCCCTATATAGGTATGTTCGTATTATTGTTGAAAAATAATTATTTACATTTTTTGCTTCCTGACTTATAACCCTTTTCCCCTAAAATTAGACAGAGATAGTTCTGATATCGTATAACAGCTACTAACTCTAAAGACAAATCCATGAGGTGATTCCTCTTATAATTTTAGTAAAATAGTAAAAAGTAAAATAACTGTGATTAAAATTCTTATCTAGTAACAAACCATTTGTGTCTGTTTATGTTTAATGTATTTGTACAGTGGTAAATTAGGTGTTATGGAATGACAAGAAGGTGTGAGCAGATGCGTTGTTTTATTTAAAGAACAGTGATCAAGTCTGGCCTTGTTGAAGTGTGTCATGGCATAAACACAGTAGATTTCTGAGCACCTCAGTAAATGGGTTTATGATGCTACCCAGGTTGGACAAGATTATAAAATCATCAATGCACAGACAGACAGATTGTGTACAAATGTGAAAAACGTACGACTTTGCAATTAAGACCAAAGAAAAGCATTGCATCTGGAGAAAAGCTGCAATACAGCACTAGAATTTCAACGCATACCTCATCTGTGAAAAATTACACTGGTTGTATCATGGTTTGGACCTGTTTTGCTACATCTGGGCCAGGACTGCTTGCCTGAATTCTGAATTATATCAGAAAATCATAAAGGAAACTGTTAAGAAATCTGTGAACTGAATCTCAAAAGAAGTCATGCACCAAGACAACAACCATGAGCACATTTCAAATATCAAAGAAGACTAAAGCTAATGTTTTGAATTGGCAAGTCAAGTCCGGACTATAAATGTTTTGGAAGGATCTAAAGCAAGAGGTTCATGTGAGGACACCATCAACGTTTTTATACAGGGAAATAGGCTGAAATTCTTCATGACTTCTGTACATCACATGACTGATCAGCTGTTACCTGAAACATTTATTTGCAGGTTTTGAAGCACAATGAATTCATACCAGATACAGCAAGGGTTCATAAGCACTCACAGTGTAATAAATTAAAACATGTAATATTTTGCATAATTTGTTAACTTGGATTGTGTTTTTCTACTTTTAGAACTTGCTTAAAAAGCTGATGTTTCAGGTCATATTAATGCATTAACATAACTTTTAATCACCACTTCCATCGCAGTTCCAACTATCATCTTAGCTTCCTCCTTCTCTGCCAAGTGGTTTAGGCATTGTATTACTCACAGCTATTTCTGTGCATGTTTGGGGAGTTAGCACAGCTTAAAAATGAGTAATATGTTTGGTTGATTTCCTTCTTCCTGTAAGAGGCTACACTGATGACAGGTTCTTGGGTAAGAACGACCTGGCAATTGCAGAGAAGGAAAGCTGATACCCGAACATGCAAAGCAGTACCAGCAGTGACACTCATAAAGAAGTTCATGTCACATATTTCTGTGAGATTAGTGGCTGATTGCAAAGTAGAAATTCAATTACTTTCATGTAAAGTCATGTAAATCTAGCTTGAAAAGCTATCTGATAACTGAGGAGCATGTATTCTCCGTGATGGGGCTACTCCCAGAATCTTATTTCAGCAGATATCAGATTATTGTACACTTTAAGAGTGGCTTTTATTTTCACAATGTTTGCTGCATTGGTTTTTATGTTTTTTACAATTTGTATTAACTCTAGATTGTGGAGAGTGAATTGCAATTAATTGCAAAGTAATTGACCTTATCACAAAAATGACTGCATTGCAGCTACTGCATTTCATCCCTACAAAATGGCCTTCTGACATCATTTCATTGATGATCTCATTAGCTCAGGAGAAAAGGTAAATGAGGTCAAGACAGTAGATATCACTCTGTCATGCTGATTAAAAGAGCAGTCTGGTTGCTTTAAAAGGGTAGTGGTGCTTTTAAGTTTTCTTCTTAAAGCCAGCTGGAGTGAGGCTCCATTTTGAGCAACTGAAGTTGTACATCAAACAAAAATGGGAAAACTTTCCACCTATAAAGCTTCAACAGTTAGTGTCCTCAGTTCCCAAACGCTTATTGAGTGTTGTTAAAAGGAAAGGTGATGTAACACAGTGCTAAACATGCCCCCGTCCCAGCTTATTTAGACTGTGTTGTAGGCATGGAATTAAAAATAAGTGAATATTAGCAAAAAACAATAAAGTTTACCTGTTTGAACATTTAATATCCTGTCTTTGTAGTGTATTCAATTGAATATGGGTTAAAAAGGCTTTGTAAATCATCATATTCTGTTTTTATTTATGTTTTACACAACTTCCCAACTTCATTGGAATTGGGTTTGTATTTTATAATGTGATAGGAAACCGAGTACATGGAGTTAACCCACACAGACATGCAGACGTTTTGAATTTTATTGTATCTATTTAGTTGTATATTGTTACATTTATTTTATTTTTGCATGCCTGCGATAAATGTATTACTCTTACATATATATAACTCTGTCCCTACAGCATTATATAACATTTCTTCATTAAAATCAACTTCTTTCTAATGATGGAGGGAGGGAGGGAGAGAGAGATGGTTGAAAAATTGCACTGTCAACACAACACAAATGTATGTGGGCATGACAGGTTCCAAGTACTTGCGTTTTGCTATCTATAGTCACTTTATTTTCACTGCAAACTCTACACGGAATAATGACAGGCTACTGGAAGAGTGTGTTAGCCATAAATATTCTCTGAAACATTATCAAAATATGAGTTGGAAAGAAACATAACTTACCGTACGATTTATTACCGTCAGATAAAGTTGCAGATAAAGTGGGGTAGGAAATTCCACCAAGTCATGATACTATTCAAACACATACTACATTATTTAATTATATTGCTTGTGTAAATCAATCTTTTAATACATTTACTGCAAACATTGATGTGATAACCATGCCATAATGATAAACACGTTCTATAAAGAAAATGTGAACCCATGCCTCAAGAACTGGTAGAGCCACCTTCAGCAGGGATAATGTTTCGATTTGCTGCTGATCAGTGTCCCAGACTGCAGAGGAAGTTTTAACCAAACTGAACTTGAAAAATATCTTTTTTTATTTAATTGTGAAAAGCTGATGATATGTAGGTCATACTTTATGCAGAAACATAAACAATTCTAAGGGCCAATCAATTTGCAATCATATTTACAATATTTAGTTGAGGCATTTATCCAGGACTTAATACTGATGCAATATAATCTTAAATCAATTGTGCAATTAAAGCAATTGTGATTTAAACACAATTGCCATGTGAAGCATGGGCTAGGTTGGTCCCCTAGGAGGAGCGGCCTGGGTCCTTTCTGTGTGAAGTCTGCATGTCCTCCTCGTGCATGCATGGGTTTACTCCAGGTAAATGTCCTCAGACATGTCCAAAGTCCAAAGACATGTATGTAAGGTTGATTAATTACTCTAAAT
>JAYJMA010101176.1:0-20652 GCA_036873895.1 Parotocinclus cabessadecuia | reverse complement strand
CTGTAGAATGTCGAACATCAGCACAAGGGAAGCAATGAGTATCACCTCAGAGAGGATGCCACAAGCAATTCTAAAGTCTCTACAATTAAACAAAGTGAAATGAAAGCTACAAACAGAGAAGGTTCACGAAGATAGACAAAAACATGCTAAAATTAAGAAACAAATAACACGCAACTAACAAAACACACAAACAAATTTGATAGAGAAAAAGGTTTTTCTTAATGACAGTCATTTGATAAATGGGAATCTGCTGCAGCTGTCAGTTCTCCAGTGACCCAGAACACCTCTGAAATGAGGAGGCGGACCCTGGAGCTGGTTAAGAAAACAGTTTATTTAATTACATTTAAAAAATGTAATTATTTCACAATTCATTCATAAAACAACCCTCAGTGTTGCCATAGTTTTAGGGCATGATGACTTAAGTTTTAGATACTGGACTTGTGGATCAGATGGTCAAGGGGTCAGCTCCACAGTTGGATCCTTGAAGAAAGCCTTTAATCCACAAATACAGTATTAGTGTATAATTTATAAGTCATTTTGGGTAAGAGAGTCTAATAAATATCTAATGTGAACATTAATTGATTACATTTCATGAACAGCAATGTATCAAATAAATTAAACATGTGCTGATCAAAAATACCATTGGTCACTATATTATATGAACTTCAATAAAATTAGATGGTATTGCAAATATGAAAGAACAAGGTCGGGAGTGGTGTGGGATATGTTTATGTTGGTTTTAATTTGCAAGCAAATCATTTTTTTTTCTACTAATAAAAATAGTAAGCAATGCTATACTTGTATAAGTGAAATAAAACTGAACAAAGAATAGCACAGGAACACATTAAGTGGCGAGATTATAATAAAGCTATACTGTATCAAGGAGTTTTAAGCTTCTTCAGATGAAGTCAATGGGCAGATTGTTCTTTCCTTTCAGTTTATGATGTCTGTTTGTAGTAGGGCCATGGAAGCCCCAACTCTCACAACGCTTCCATCAGAGCTGCTGCTGGAAAGACTGCACCCCAATCCCATGTACCAACGCCTTCCTCTGCTTCTCAACTCTAAGCTACTGTCGCTCGAATACCCACGCAACAACATCGAATACGTCCGTGATATTGGAGAGGGGGCATTTGGACGCGTGTTTCAGGCAAGGTGGGTGAGCTGCTAAAAATATATTGCAATATCATTACACATGAAATGTAGCAGAATATTTTGTTTGGCTGAGGTTAGATAAAGGGATAAAGTCAATGTGGAGCCAAAGTTAAAAACGTAATATAGGCTGAGTCAAAAGGTTCTTCGCCGGTATCGGTCTCCAGGCGCTCACTACGAGGTTTGTGGACCACAGTTCCGTTTTTTGGAATTTATCTATGAGTGCTGTGTGAAACTGATGGCTATGATATGGCAGCTGCGTTCTGAGGACATCAGAATCATGAATACCATTTTCAGTTTGTTGATGAACAACAAAAGTTTCTAACTTTCTGTGTTGATAACTTTTGAACCACAAATAATTGCAAATATTAAATATTGATTGCAGCAATCGATTTCAGAAACAATTCTGGTCTTCTTTAATATGCTACATGACCATCATCCCATTGAAAAATCCCGCCCTTGATCCAATATCTAGATCTAGCCTAAAAATAGGTTATGAAATAAGAGGGTGTCCTGTGTCTTTTGACTCGACCTGTATTTACAGTATAGCACACATGGCAGCTTGGGGCAATTTATCTTAGGCACTTGATACAGTTTTATAATCAAAGCAATTGTGGGTTACGTCATTCTAGATGACTTTTTTACCTCCCACAGCAGACTGTTTAATTACAGACGGCCATGCTTCTCCTTGTCTTGTCACAGTTGCTCTATCATGTTCCTCTTGCTCCTGTTCACCGTGTGTTCCTGGTTCTTGTGTGTTTTCTTGCGTTGTCTCTTTCTGTCTCCTGTTTATGTACTCTGCTTTTCTGTGTTAGCCCCTAACCCAGTGTATATCATGTTAGTGTATCTCCACTTCATCCTTGCCATGTGTCTCAGAAGTTTGTTTACACTCTCTCTAATATCTTATCTGTCTTCTCCTTTCTTAACTATCACTTTTTTAAACAATGTCAACTGGTAAAGCACCAAAACATTACACATACGTCCATCTCTGTCTTTTTTCTTGGTTCAAGATATAACAATATGAGTATTGCTTACAATTAAAATGTATCCTATTAGTACAGGACATTTTGTTTCAGTGTTGATGTGGTTTTCTGAATTTTGATGACATTCCCTATAAAGCATGCTGTTTCACCCTTGCTTATCCTGGTCATGGTAGAACTCAGAATTTACTGGATACAGGCACACCCTGAACAGGATGCCAAACCACCTGACCTACATGTTGCAAGCCCCACCCAGGATTTGAACTCAGACACCACCATTTCCTATAGCCGCCTCTTACCACTGAAGCTTCTACATTTAATATAGTAATAGTTCATTTAGCTGTATGTACTTTATTCTCATTCTGTGTTTAGAGAAATGTGCACACATGCGCATTGCTCACTGCATCAGTTGAGGAACATAAGTAAAAAAAAAAAAACACATAGATTAAGTCTGCATCCAAAATTTTCATAGTTTGGCAACGAATAGTATGTCAATAGAGCACATTTTTGTTTGCTTGATCACAATATGTGATTTTGGCTTTAGATTCTGCAACCATTCAAACTTCATTCCTATCCTTTGACTTGCTGGCATAATATAAAGCCTTGCATGCCAAAAGCCATCCTGTGTGGACATGACACATATACAACACACACACACCGACAGTACATCAACTGCTGTTTGTATAATCCCGGGACATGTAATACTCCTGCAATATGAAGGCATGCAGCAGGTTCTCATAGACTCCTGGGAACTGAAGTGTGTGGTGTCAGGCTCACATGGCTTGTTCCTGAAATAGGTACAGAGATGAACCTATCATCAGGCATCATCATATGGGCAACGATCTGAAAGATCTCGGCAGATTTTAACGTGCCAGTAGCCACAATTTGGCATGCTATATATAGAGGCTCTGCTAGTATTTACCTTCTCCAAGAACATTTGGGAGACATGAGCACAGGAAGTATACTTTTACTGGCATGCGAAATCTGTGTGTGTGAATAACTGCCATTTATGACCTAGCAGCAGAAATGCAAGGCTTCTGTGTTTTTTGGCGAAACTGCTTACGTTGATCTAAGAGCACCGTTATCTATTTCTTTATGATAGCTTAAGTCTGTACATGGCCCTGTAGCATTGATTTAGAGACAACAGACAGTCAGGCCATGAAACAAAAAGCCTGCTGTTTACCATTGAGCTGAGGCCATGTTTATCACTACACAGTGGAGTGTGTATGCTAACAGCCACTCAGAGCAGGTCTGGTTGCACTCTTAGCTAAACGTTTTGGCTGCAGGATCTCAAAGCAGTACTGTGGCCAAGACAGCTGGCCTGCTCAGTAGTTCAGATTTGTAGTGATAACGAATCTGACCTCTATCCAGATGCCCCATTACCGCCTGGAGAAAAGGTGTGGTTCATGTGTTGGGTCATATTCAAAGCTAGCTACTTACAAAATGAATTATTTGGTCCATAATATAATATTTTTAACACAACGATAACATTAATGCTCAGTAAGAAGGTCCAGGGGAAAGGAAAGCGGCAACGTAGTTGATGAGTTGGTGAGAAGTACTGGACGTAGATAACATCAAGCACACTCAAAGAAAAATAAGTAATGTGTGAGATCTTAGAGTGTGGTAGATCCTCTTGTGATGTCATGGCTCTGAACTGCCAAGCCAGAAACTCCCCAAGACTTCTGAAGTTGTCCTGTGGTAACTGGCACCAGGAAACTAGCAAACCCTTTCAGCCCTGTAAGTTGTAATGTGGGGATTCCATAGATCTGACTAGTTTGATCAGCATACCCCACAGTTGTCTGTTTGGATTAAGATATTGGGCATTTAAAGGCCAAGTCATCGCCTTGAACTATTTTTACTTTAGTGGGAAAAAAAATGTACTAATAAATCTATCAGTGGTCAAAATGCTATAGATACAGTACAGTTTTGTGACTAATTCTGTCCATTTAGGCAACTTCCAATTGCATGTACATTGCTCAAAAAATATGGAATATGAAGCTAATAAAAAAGAAGCATACGATTTAATTTCATTAAACAAGATCATCAGAAAAGCAAATGAAAGCAAAATAAAGTTGTTTGATTATGCAAATGAGATGCAAATTATATTATAGTGATTGAGCAGTAATTGACATATTCATGGGGTGAACAGAAGCATGTCAAACTGGATAAGAGCGCCCCACATTGACTGTTCAGTAGGGTGTATGGTCACTCAAGACTGCCAAAACACACTGACAGCGATTTATATATATATATATATATAGACCCGAATTTGAGACCCGACTCATATTCGGGTCTATGGAGCTGTGCTAACCATTGCACCAACTGTGCTTGTTCTGCAGAGCTCCTGGTCTCTTACCACATGAGCCCTTCACCATGGTGGCAGTGAAGATGCTGAAGGAGGAAGCCTCAGCTGACATGCAGAATGACTTCCAACGCGAGGCTGCTCTCATGGCAGAGTTTGATCACCCCAACATAGTCCGACTCCTGGGTATGTACCACATGTCACACCATCTACATAAAATGGATTACCTCTTAATGACCCTGATCAAGTTTGAAAGACTATATAATATATAATATAAAGCATGATATGGGTTCTAAGTTGGCTTTTCCTCACTTACCAGGATTTAATTCATTTTAAGCATCATCTAAGATGTGGTGTTTAGTTTTTTTTCATGGTGGGAATTTATAACAGAAAATGAAATCATAAGAAAGTCTCAAGTACTAACCTTCAAGTCTTAAACAAGTTCCAAGTTACTACGGTAATAGTTGCTCAAGTGTCAGTTTCCACACTTAAATTAGTCATAAGAATGTGGTCATAAAGAACTGAATTTTATTTTCAACAATATTTTTCAAATACTGTTGCATTGCTTCTTGGGATTTTACCTTGTCTGTCAAACCAAACTGTGCCAAGTTATGATGGAAAAAACATTATTTGTATTGCTTATTAAACATATTTAAACGTATGGATATTTTATATTCATCTGAACAATATTTAGAAGTGGATGTAATGTAACCAAACATATTAAAAGTTAATTTGTCTCTGCTGATTTTCAGAATTTTCCAGATTTGCTAAATTATTCATCATTAAGAACCTTCAATGTCTCAATATCTGTCAAATATTTAAGAAAAAATCAAGTCATTTCGAGTCATTTGTCTCAATTTAAAGTCAAACCTTAAGTCCTGAATATCAAGTCATCTTTTAATCAGAGTTAAACATGCAAGTCTTAAATCCTTATATTGAGTCTGACTCAATGAATTAATTAATTTAATTGGTATTAAATTAAAGCAGTAAAACTAGAATATATTTGGGACATTAACATTGGATGTTTTGTCCTCCGCAGGAGTGTGTGCTGTAGGTAAGCCCATGTGCTTGATGTTTGAGTACATGGCTCATGGTGACCTAAACGAGTATCTACGACGTCACTCTCCAGTCCAGCAGCGCACTCTGAGTCAGGGAAGCCTGACTTGGCCCAGTGTCCAATCCTCAGAGTCTGATCTGTGTCCCCTCAGCTGCCTGGATCAACTCTCGATATCCAAACAGGTGGCAGCGGGCATGGCGTACCTGTCTGAGCGCAAATTTGTGCACCGTGATTTGGCCACTCGCAACTGCCTCGTTGGTGAGAACCTGGTTGTGAAGATTGCAGACTTTGGCCTGTCACGCAACATCTATGCAGCTGACTACTACAAGGCGAGCGAAAATGATGCCATCCCCATCCGCTGGATGCCACCGGAGTCCATTTTCTATAACCGTTACACCAGCGAGTCGGACGTGTGGGCCTATGGAGTCGTGCTTTGGGAGATCTTCTCTCACGGCATGCAGCCTTACTACGGCATGGCACACGAGGAGGTCATCTACTATGTCAGGGATGGCAACGTCTTGCCATGCCCTGAACAGTGCCCACTGGAGCTTTACAACTTGATGCGTTTGTGCTGGAGCACTCATCCGGGTGACCGGCCCAGCTTCGCCAGCATCCACCGCATCCTAGAGAGGATGCATAACCAGATGCAGCAGTCCGGCGTACACTGAGGCAACAAACAACTAGCCTGAAGAAATTCAGAATGGAGGGATACGGAAATCCTAATCTCAGTTGAGATCGACTTCCTTGTTTACTGCTGCTCACCAGACAAGTGATGCTGTCATGGGAGACTGAACAGAGAACAGATGGGATGAATTAGAAGAAACATTGACTAGGAAAGGTCAAAAATTAAGAGAATATTAAGATCTGTGCAGTTTTTTTTCCAGAGTAAAAAAAAATCTAACATTATAATAAACAAGATCAAAGATGATTTATATATACATTTAATATGATTTAAATGAACCAAATATCAAGACGTTTTTTTGTTTAAAATACCTTTTAGTCATTTACTGCTCAATTAAATGTCCTGGAGCATCCAAACAAGTTAGTCAATGTTTTCGCATCCCTTAAAGCAGCTATAAACAGTCTCCCTCACTTTGGTACGTTTTACCAAAAAAGTACATAATGAAGCAGCTTTGAAGCAATAACTAGAAATAGCAAACCAATACATACTGTTTTACCCTCGCTTATCCCGGTCAGGGTCACAGAAAAGGCTCTGGGGCCTAACCCTGAATTTGCTCAGTATATGCTGAGGTGCAAGCTGGACAAGCTCCCTGTTCGTCACATGGTTCCATAAACACACCAACTGACCATCATCACCATCATCAAGTCCCACCTGATATTTGAACCCAGTCCCTACGGAACTGCTGTTTTAAGCAGTGGGCTCTTACCATCTGGCCCTTGGGGCTGCAATGTAACAGAAATAATATATTACAGCTAATTACTATGATTAATATATTAAGCTAATTATAGAGTGGTTATAGAAAATTCACCTGCTTTCTAGTTAAGTATTAGGAATCCAGCATATCATAAAATAGCACATACAAAACAGTATTTTTTTCCACATATAATAATAGATAACGTTATGTTGTTGCAACTGTGCATGTTATGGTCTGGAAAACACCCCAGTCGGCCAGAACATTAAACCTACTGACAGCCTAAGTGAGTAACACTGACAGTGTGATGCTCTGGGTGCTGTTCTACTGGGAAACCTTGGGTACCATCTATCTAAAAGTGATGGAGAGAAATACAAAAACTTCTGTCACACCACAAAAAATATTTGCAGAACATGACAGAGTTTAGCGTGGTCTAATTGACCACCTGTGGTATGTGATAGACAATGAAGTCCAGCAGATGCAGTCAGGACCTCACAATGGATCTGCAGGTACCATCTTGGTGCCAGATACTACAGAGGTTTTCACCTTCAGAGGTTTGTGGAAAGAAGTCAGAGCCTTGGTGGCATGAGGGGGATGTATACTATATACTATATTAGGCAGGTAGTTTAATATTTAATCTTATGTCTAATCGGTGTATTAGATGTTAAAGGAACAGTTGAGTCTAATAGGTGATGTGTTGGATGCAGAATTAATGAGCAGATGTAAAGATCTGTGTGATTTTGACAAGGACCAGTGTCCTTGTTTGTGCAACAGTAAAAACGATTATTAGGAAGTTAACCACAGTAAAAAATGTAAGCCCTACAATTTGGATGCCACAACAATTATTTGATTTGAATTAGGACTCGACCGGATTGTGATGCCACGCTAATTTGCACAGAAAGTGGTGCAAACGGCCTCAGGCCATCATGCAACCTGCAGCTAATCCTGGATAAAGGACATGAAGATGTACTGAATGAATTTTACACATTTTCTAACCGATGTTGTCTTCTGAGTGCATTAGAACATATTTATTGATCTCATGTCTAAAAAAATACCATGTAATGAACAGATAGATTAATGCTGTGGTTACAATTTTGCTTTGTTACAGCTGAATATTCCAGATTGGCACGTCATCACTTTATACATGTTTGTGTTTGATCCAGTGTTATTATGATCTTGTTAATGTTGTTTTTTAATCAGTTTTGATTTTTATATTATTTGATTGTTTGATTGTTCTTTTCAATTTCAGTTTAGTTCAAGATATGTTTTTAGTTTGTGTTAGTTTTTATTTTGGGATTACATTTATGTTGATTTTTTTTTCAAGTTTTTTTTTCCGTTTAAGAGACAAAAAGAGGGTGCTTTCACATCTAGTTCTTTTTAAATTAGTCAAAGTCCACACTGTAAAAAAATTAAACTTGGTTCTTTTTCTGGTCGTTTTTGATTCATTTTCCGGTCCTATTTAGCACTGATGAGATCTCAGACCATGTGCTCATCCCACAAGTCTCAACTTAACAACTCAAACAGTGTATGTCAAACAATTATTCTAAATGACAAAACGATATCATTACACTATATTAATTTCTATAAAGAACTCAAAGAAGCAGTCTTAGTAAGTATTTGGGAGAAATACACATGAGGGAAATGGTTTTGGTAGGAATAACTCACTTTTGTTACTTTATAGAGCCTTTTAAAGCTATTTAAAAGGAAGTAAGTGTGTGGGCTAAACAGTTGAGATCTATGATCAGCCACATACACAACTCACTCTTTAGGCATACCAGTGCTGACTCTACGTGTGTCGCTCCCTCAACTCCTGTAACCAAGGAGAGCTATGTCAAATGCAGGACAGTTGCTAACAGCTATTTCGAGCAAATCTATAAGTCTCTAGCTGTGAAACAAAATGTGAAAAATGTCTTGCTTTCACAATGCACAAATGAAACAGACCACAAAACAAACCGTACTGAGACCACCTAGGGAGATGGTTTGAGTTTGTTTGTTGGTTCGTTTAGAAGGGTCTTAGCTCATTTGGTGTGTTGATATACGCAAAAGTAATCACGGCTAGGCAATCTGAGATCACTTGAAATGTGTGAAAACACCCTGAACATGTGTGTAATCTGCACTTTGTCATATTATTATCATAACAGGATTCCTTTCCTGCAGCAACCATTTTCCAGACTAAAATAGAATTCAAGTTAAATTACTGTTGTACAGACAAAATCCCAAACCTGCAATACACTGGTTTATTTGATTTATTTTCGCTTTATAAGCAATATTTCTAGCTTTCATTTTCCTGTAGTTTCTGATCGAAGGTCATTTTAGTTTCATTTTTATCATCTCTAACAATAATAAAGTCATTTTCTTGACTAACAATGCAGCTGGCATAATTTTTGTTTTGTGCACGGTGGCTTGTTTGCAGATCGTGAAATAAATTTGTCGTTGAGCTGTCTGTAATGGCAACAGATTTCTGACATAGTTTGAAGATTGCTGTCTTTTGAGTGACATTAGTCTTTTCTAAGCCAAACCAACTCCATGAGAGCAAGGATGAGCCATGTCTAAACAATTAAATCTAACGATGTAAACAGCCAAGCTGGTTGTGTTTGTATTTTGTCTCCTTGTCCAGTTCGTTCACTCATTTTTAACTTCAGAAATTAGCTGTTAGGTCGAATGCTAGCTTGATTGCAGTACATGTGCAGTAACATCTTTTTGACTATTTTTAAGCTAGGCCAGTGACATACTCAATGATGTTAGCTGAAAAATCAGTTCACTATAACTGCCTTAGGTATTGATTGATTCGTTGTAAAGTAATGTTAGAAATATCAACGTCCCCCACTGCAACTAATATGAAAAGCAACGATAATAGCAAGTTTGCAGTACATGGATATCAGTGTGCAGGTCACTGAAGCACCAAAAACATCCTCTAAGCATCCCTGGTGATTACACAGCACATTATCAGCCTTGGAGCTGTGGTCATACCCAGAAGCTATACGTAGCGAAGGCGTCCAGTAAAACAATCTTTACACATTCATCCCACCACCATCTCTTTGCACAGTCTATACAAATCAGGATCGCTCCGTGGTGTCAAGCGTTTTGTGCCAAATTCTGATGCAAGGAAAAACTGGATTAATCTGGTCAAACCTGAAACTGTTGTGTATTGAGCTAATACTTCAGCGTTGACCTGACTAGTTGTGTTTGGCTTGTTTGCCATTCTGTTTTAGGCTCCGCTACTCACTGCCAATTTTTTTTTGCTTGTCCTGGATTGCGTGAAAAGGCCAAGTCTTTTTGGCAGACACCGGAACCTGCATGCGTAGTGCCAGCTATAATGCTCTGATGAAAGGTCATTCATTTTGCCCATTCCAGAAGTCAAGTAAACAATAACTGATGCAAGTCACGCACGTTTGCCTGACTAATGCACATATTAGTGTGCAATATGACATGTTGTAAGGTATAATATGCTTATGTTATGTCAGACATGACTACTTGTGTCTTTATGCAGCATTTAGCTGGAATAAAACCAACCCCAATTTGAAAAGAACCAAGTCAGTACATTTCTAATCGCTGTATAAAGACACACTTAGTCATGTTTAATAGAGGTTTAATTGCTCTGATTTAAAGATCAGATACGGGTTATCTCTTTGCTGCTGCAACAGTAGCAACAACGGTCACCCAAGGTCCATGCAGCCTGCCTCCCTCCAGCGAACAGAAATGGTCAGCACTAGACTTTAGGTGCGTCCCCGTTCTAAGGGGAGCTTTGCATGTCCTTCATTGGCAGGCATGTCAAGTGAATAGCTAGCCCCTCCACCACAGCGACCAAGGTCCAAGTCCCAGTAGTGCCTTCTGACCAGTTGTTGCATGGCTGATAGATAATCTGCAACATGAAATACTCACTGCTGTGCTTTATGGGGTCGGAGCTGAATGCTCCACCTATGGCCAGGGAAAGCAAGAATAAAAAATGCAATAATAATAATAATAGTCATCAGTTGTAAAATAAGCTCTATAGTAAGTCAAATTTAATTACCTAGCTACTGTATTTGATTTGTATCACCATAGTTACTTTTGTACAAGCATAATAAAAGTTATAACCCTACCCAAGTGTATATATATATATATATATATATATATATATATATATATATATTAGAGATACCCATTTTTTTATGTTTGCACACTAGATCTACTGAATTTATGGTTTGAACTCAAAATACGGAGTAAAATAAACAGTCTCCATCAAAGCTGGCAAACTCTTTTCTTTATATACTGTGTGTTAGAGGGTCAGGACAAAAAGTTGTTGAACTGGCTTGATGGAGATGAAAACCTTTGAGAGTTATAGTAGATAAAACTGTTCACTGTACTACGTTGCTCTTTATCAAATGCTTTCTCTTGACTGCTCCGAGTGAAAGGTAGGGGGCAGCGCTGCATCATCAGATTTAATGAGACTGTTTTTTTGTGACCAATGTTTTAAACTTGGCTAAAAGCTATGGCTGAATAACATAAACATGCTGACGAGCTAGCTCTAAATAATGATCTAACCCACTATGTTCATGTTAGTCATTTGTACTTAAATCCAGCTGTCATCTGGATTCGAAAACAAAACCACCACGTCTTTTTTGTTAATAAGATTTCTTAAATAATGTTGCCTGTAGTGTTTGGCTGTGAATTTCAGAGAACAATCTGTGATAAATAGCTCATATAACCATTTTCGTTTTATGTTAATAGAACCTCAGATGGAAAAAAAAAGTAGAAACTTTATTCCTGTAGTGGTTTCTCACAGCTAGAAGCATGAGCTCTAACCACCACGCTCGAGGCCAAATCCAGTCCCGCCAAGAACATTTGGATGATGAAGATGCCTGAGAGAAATTGAAGGAGTGAGAGAGTTGAAACCAGGACTTAATGGACTTCGTTCAAACCTTCAACTCTCTCTGACCTCCATGACGATGCGTTCTAAAAAACTTTAAATTCCAGCATGACTGAAAGAGCAAAGGGAGGCTTTTCTTTCTCTACAGCAGAGTAGGGAGGAAACCATGATCTCTCAAAGCTTCCTACAAATTTATCTGTCTCCAACTACTCCTGTTTAGCTATGAATCATTGTTTTATTTTGGTGCAGTCATAGCAAGGAATGTTTTTTCCCTGTTTCACTTTTCTGAAAACCAAAATTGAGTCACGCAAACATGATGACCAGCTCAATCTAAATACTGACCTGAATATTACTATTTTCAGCCCAGTGATTGTAACCCAGCTGTTTTCTGTGTTCCAATTTCACAACCGATTTACCCGATAGCATAGTGCTTTCTTCTAGTTTGTAAAGTTGGATCTCTTCATTATCAGTGTTATTGGGTTCCCTTTACAATGTAAAGTTCTTTGGTTTATCTCCTCTGGTGGATGGAAAGGTCCTATGTACAAAGCAAAAGGTTCCAAATAGAACCAAATGAGAAAGCCATTCAGGTTTCTAACTAAGCCATAAAAGCAGTGCCTTTATTACTTTGTTTGTTTAATTGGCTTCTTTATAATTGCTATCAGCATCAGTGGCCATCTTAGAAATATACACAAGGTTATAGCCATACACAAGTTCATCTCAAGACTAGTCATACACACACACACACACACACACACAAGTCAATGCCAATTTAGAGTAATCAATTAATCTAACACGCATGTCTTTTGACTGTGGGAGGAAGCCAGAGTACCCAGAGTAAACCCACGCAGACACAGGAAGGACATGCAGACTCCATACAGAAAGGACCCAGGCCGCTACAAATTTGCGTTGAATCCGGGACCTTCTTGCTGTGAGGCAGCGGTGCCACCCACCGATCCATTGTGCTGCCCCCTTTATGACTTTAGGACTGTTCTGGAAAACTGGAATTATTGACCATCTGAAGAGATCATTTCCCCTCACATGTGGCTTACTGATACAGCCACCAAATCCCTTCCACTTTCCACCACCAAGGTTCTCTGTATCTCTGGTTATTTGCCTATGTCAGAAACAGTGTTTCTTCCAAAATATGTAATACTCCTATTTATCTTTTTACATCTCCCTTCATTTAATTTGTTATTCTGAATGATAGCAAACTACACACCGGGTTGTCATTATCAAACACGGAAGATTCTGGCTCACCTTAATCCATGTCAGAGATAAAGCTTCACTTCTAAAGCTGCTAGTTGTTTATAATTTGGATAGCATTGCCGAGATAGATATGATTTTCCTCATTATGACTGGACGAACACACCTAAATAACAAAAGCTGGTTTGCATTGTCATTATTGTTGTACTGATCCTTCACTGGACATCTGGTGTCTATCATACTAACTGAAGTCCATCTGGTCATATGCGTGTCATCCCCCATTACCTTATCCATCATTGGGATCACCACCGATCAGACCAGAAATAGGAATAATATTTAAGTAAGTAGAAAAAAAACAGCAAAAGTCATTCATCAAACATAAAACTGAATGCAATTCCACCAGGATTATTCACAAATAATAGAGATGTGCAGTGGTGTTGTTCCACAAAACCTGGTTGACTTGGTCATGAAACAACCCAGAGCAACTGATAGGAAGACCTCAGTGATATGAACAGGCTATGATGTAGGAGAATACTGTTTATTTTATGGCCTTAAAATACCTAAACTAACTGTGAACTGGAGCATGTAATTCCCTTAATAGAAACATCCATGTTTAAGCTTCTTCCAATCTTAAACATTTTTTTTTCTAGTGAAAGTGAGGTCAGGATTAAGAATAACGACAAAGTTTAATTCCAGCCACTATGTGTGAAAATAATTACAAAACAACTAGAATTGTATCTTGTTTTGGCATTTTCTATAAAGAGGGTGTCCTAGCTCCAGATCTCTCCGTTCAATTCTAGCAAGACCTCCACCTATGAGGAGTTTGCATGTTCTCCCTGTGCCTGTTTGGGACATATACCAAAGATGTGCATTAAATAAGTAATTGTCTCTGAAGTGTCCCGGTGTAAGTATGTGTGCCCTATGGTAAATTGAAACAAAGGCTCAGGAGAGAATGTAATCCAGTTTTTTTAATATACAGTTTGGAGACACAGGCAGTGGGAGGAGCAAGCAAAAGACACAAACAGACACAAAATTATGAATGGCATTAACAGCTTGTGACAAATAAGCAGTGGAAAGTCATAGACACAAACATGAATAACTAACACAGAAGATGTCTATAAACAAATGCCTCTAATAAAACATGAGCTAACAAGCAAGCGAGCACATGGTAGCTAAGGTTTCTTGTCTGGTGCATGTTTCTCAACAGACATATAGGTAGCAGTGACCTGTACTCTAGCAGGGTGGGTGCTATGACCTAAACAATAACCGATCAGTGGTGTACCGCTGACAGAGATGGAACAAGGCTTTTAAAATATCAACAACGATGATTAACGAGCTACAGTCTAGTTATTAAATACTTATGAGTTGCACTTATATGGTAGTTGATGACAAAATACTGAGTGGGTAAACCTAAATTCATCCTGCTTAATACATAAGCATTGGAACATTTAGGACAGGGATTATCCCTTATCATTCCCTGAACAACTCGTCATGACTTGACTCGTAATGACTGTATGAGGGCCATCTTTGTTATTACTATTCATTCCCATGACATTAGAGAAGTTTGATTTATGTGATTCTTTAATCAAATGGCTATTATACATTGAAATAATTACACAGACAATTGAGGTACTTGGGTCCATTACAAAGACTGTGTGTGTAGCCAAAATATTTTCTTCTCTTTCAAAGTACAGCCTTCTAATAAAAAGTGCCTGGAAATGACAGGAAGTGTGTCTATCCTTCATAAGCTGTCAAAGAATTCCATGTTCAGTAACAAACATTACACAAGAGCAACACAAAGCACATACAGGAATGATGGTTCCAGCTGCTCCAGTTTAGCGACTTGGCTTTTTCTACACGAGATATTAAACAGTTGTTCTGTTTCACATACCATGCATTTTCATTGCTGTTTCTTAAATGCATGGCATGTTTACTGTAGCACGTGCCACTGCCCAAACCGGAGTTTTTTTCCCTGGTTAACTCTTCGTGTCTGAGTGGATCCCTCTTGGAAAAGTCATACTGTTGGTCATACCATCTCACTCAACAAGCAGTGTCTGCCTTGGACACAGGAACTTCCTGTCAGTCTGGAGGAAACCTGGAAAACTCTTTCACTGCCATGGACGCTTTGCTGAAGGCCAAACTTGTGGTCTAAACTGAATTTTATGGCCAATGAACTGAGATGGCATTTGGACCTCTACATTTCTGTAAGTCTGGGATAAAAAACAATCGGCCTACAGCTGGACAGTTACAGAGGGAAATGAAAGTCATAACAGTCATCTCACTAATACCTCTGTAGTTTCTGCTAAATAAAAGTGATATTAACTGAAAGGAATAACTGTGAAATCTTCTGTAATTCAGGTTTTTCTCCTGAGCAAAACGACTCCACTAACTGAACGTGTCTCCCCTTGATTTTTTTTAGGAGAGATCTCAGTAAAGATCAACACAGTGCTTAGATCTGCCAAAATTTCAGCTGCTTAAATCATATAATCTTGCTTCAATAAAGTATAAGTATAAAGTATAAGAAAAGTTACTAAAATTATCATTCTATTTTGTTATAACTGTATATACAACAGCCACTTTATTTTGCACAACCGCTTGTAAATGCAAATATGTAATAAAACAATCACATGACAGAAACTCAATGCATTCACTTATGTGGACATGATCAAGACGGCCTGCTGAAGATCAAACCGAGCATCAGCATTAGGAAGTACGATGCTATAAGTGATAATATATGATTAAAGTGATTATATAGTGATTATATATATATATATACAGTTGGTACGGAAAGCATTCAAATTGATCAATCTTTGTTTCATTGCAGCCATTTGCTAAAATCAAAAAGTTCATTTTATTTCTCATTAGTGTACACTCAGAAACCCATTTTGAGAGAAAAAAACAGACAGAGTAAACAGAGTAAATGTATTAAAAAAGAAAAACTGATGTATGACATGGTGATAAGTATTCAGACCTTTTCCTGTGACACTCATATTTAACTCACAAGCTGTCCATTTCTTCTTATCCTTCTTGAGATGGTTCTACTCCTTCAATGGAGTCCAGTGTGTTTAATTGAACTGATTGGACTTGATTAGGAAAGGGACACACCTGTCTATATAAGACCTCACAGCTCACAGTGCATATAAATGCACTGCAGCACTCAAGGTTCCTAAGAGCACAGCTTCATAATCCTTAAATGGAAGAAGTTTGGGGTGACCAGAACTATTCCTAGACCTGACCACCCAGCCAAACTGAGCAAACATGGGAGAAAAGCCTTGGTGAGAGATGAAGAAGAACCCAAAGATCACTGTGGCTGAGTGGCCCGACTGGTGGAGGGTTGCAGTGATAGTTGACTTTGTGAAATTATCTCCCTACTGCATTTCTGGAGCTCAGCCACAATGATCTATGGGTTATTCTTTACTTCTATCACCAAGGCTCTTTTTCCACAATTTCTCGGTTTGGCTATGTGGTCAGGTCTAGGAAGAGTTCTGGTTGTCCCAAAGAATGGAGAGGTATGTAATTTTTTATCATAGGTACACCAACCATGAAAGATAGAAGAAAAAAAAACAGAAAATGACATATGAATTTTAAAGAATTAATTTGCTTTTTATTGCATAAAATAAGTATTTGATCACCTACCAGACCAGCAGGGATTCTAGCTCTCACAGACCTGTTAGTTGTTATTTAAGAAGCCCCCCTATTCTGCACTTCATTTTCTCCACTTTGCCCAAGACCAAAGAGCTGTCTAAGGACACCGCAGGCAAAATTGTAGACCTGAACAAGGCTGGGATGGGCTACAGGACAATTGGAAGGGAACAACTGTAGGTACAAGTATTAGATAATGAAAGAAACACAAGATGACTGTCAATTTTCTTTTGTCTAGGGCTCCATGCAAGATCTCAAGCGTGATTCTGTGAAAGGTCAGAAATCAGCCCAGAACTACATGGGAACTGGTCAATGACCATAGCTGGGACCACAGTCTCAGAGATGACTGTTAGTAACACACTACGCCGTCATGGATTAAAATCCATGTATTGTATGTTCACCAATTGTATGTTCACCAGTGACCATCTGTATGATCCTTAAAATTATACCAATTATATTTGGTATGAACTCCATGCCCCGTGTTTGGAGGAAGAAGAAGGATGAGAACACAAAGGTGACAGGACGACTGCACCGTATTGAAGAGAGCATGAATGGGGTCATGTATGGCAAGATTGTTTTCAATTTCTTCCATCAGTAAGAACCTTGAAAATTGAAGTCGTGACTGGCCACCATGGCAATCACCCAAAACGCACAGCCAGGGCAACTCCATAAGATGCATTTCAAGGTCCTTGAATAGCCTAGTCAGTCTCCAAAACTGAACCCAATATAAAATCTTTGGATGGAGCTAAAACTCAATGTTGCTCAATGACAGCCTGGAAACCTGAAAGATCTGGGGAAGATCTGTATGGTGGAGTGGGCCAAAATCCCTGCTTCAGTGTGTGCAAACTTGGACAAGAACTATAGGAAATCTCTGACCTCTTAACAAATATTTCTGCACAAAATATTAAGTTGTTCTTTTGTATCAAATACTTATTTCATGAAATAAAATCCAAATTAATTATTTAAAAATCATACAATGTGGTTTTACAGTTGAAGTGTATACTATACAATTTTCAGAGCTGGTTGATGTTAGAGACCTTGCGCTCCAGATGGTCAAAAGGGTTAGGTTTAGGGTTAGGTTGACCTTTGCCTTCACTTTCTTTAGCACGGCAGTGGCTGTTTGTTTTGGGTTGTTATTATGTTGGAATACTGCATGCGGCCCAGTTTCCGAGGAGAGGGGAACAGTATGCTTCAGTACGTCACAATACATGTGGACGTTCATGTTCTCTTAAAAAACTGTAGCTCCTCACAACTGTAGTCCCAAACTAAGACTTTCCCACCACCATGCTTAACTGTAGGCAAGACACTTTTCTTTGTGCTCCTTGCCTGGATGCTGCCCTAACGAGTCACATGATACTGCAGAGGAGAAAAGGATAATTGGAGACAATTTGGTCATTTTCACTGAGGAGTGAACTGACTTTTGTTGCCAGTGGCTTACAGATTAATGGATGTATGTTGAGTTATTTTGAGGGCACAGCAAATTTACACTGTTATATACTTTTATGTATTTATTTATGTATTATTATGTATTACTATTATGTACTTTTATTCCTTTATATATGTTATTATTTTTAATGTACTGTTAACATTCTATTTTAATGTATAACTCCAAATTAATAAAATTGGGCCAGTATAGAAAATACATTACATGACTGTTTCAAAGGCTGGTCATTAATTTTAGAAACCATATGCATCCTTGGTTGCTTGGGGAAAGCTGCTGGCAAAGGCAGTATCAGATGGCCTGTGTTAATTCCTGGGTGGGCTTGCAACATTGAGGTCAAGTGGTGTGTTTGTGGTAAAGTCCTAACCCCTGGGATTATATTCCTACTGATAATCTCAAGCCTGGCTAAATAGATAGGATTGTGTCAGGAAGGGCACTCAGCATAAAAAACCTGTGCCACATCTAATATCCAGCTGTGTGCTCCTCTTATATATAATTAATATTTATAAATACCTGGATTCAAATGCACATGTTGCACTTCAGAACATCACTTTTATCAATCCTAGCAAACTGAGTGAGCTCGCCTTCAGAGTGGCAACAAACACTTCAGAATTCACCTGTAAAACCCACACAAACATGTGGAGAGCTTGCAAACTCCATAATTTTGCAGAGCCTGGAATTGAACAGTGAATCCATAAAACTGTGGGGTGAAAGCAAAAACTACTGTGCCACCATGCCACCCAGTGAAATATTAACATTTGAAATTTAATAAGGTTTGTCAACCTTATATTTGGTTCTCATATATCACTTAATAAATGGTTCCTGGAACAGATCTAAAATAGACTCTGCTGTATATGCATTTTGCTACATTAATACTGTGTAGTGTTCAAAAATAACTGACAACTGGGTGCTCACCTAAGTTCAGATGTAAAGCTAATCTTCCTCTGTGTAACTCGAGTGTGATGTAGTCTCCTCGTTGACCTTCTCCGTGTAGTAGAACACCCTCAGTCTGACGACTCTTAAAGTGGAGTGAGATCACATCTTTCACTGTGCTCATAGACTTCTGATTGAACCGGTACAACAGAGAACTCCTGCCATCAAAATCCACCACATGTGATTCTTGAGAGGGAAACAAAGGTCAAAAGAATTATTATGATTCACAGCTGGATGCGATTTGGGATTGCAGAAGGTCTTTCACTTTTTAATTTCTGCCAAAATATACATATATTTGTTTTTCATATTTTTGTAATTGTCTTGTTGGAAGGCGAACCTTCGGAATACTCTGAGGTCCTGAGCTTAGTTTTTCATTAAATATATCTACTATCTAATATATACTTTCCCTTAAACATGAGTCCTTGTCCCAGCTACTAAAATACTTCCACAGCAACTTCCAAATTCCAACTTCCACAGCACATCAAGCTTCACTTTAGGGATGGTATTGGGCAGGTTATGTGTAGTGCCTGGTTTCCTTCTGACAAACTTCACAAAGCTTCCACAAAGGTGGAGCAGACAGATTTAGGAAGAGTCCTTGTTGTTCTAAACTTCCTCTATGTAAGAATTATGGAGGGCACTGTGCACTTGGGAACTTTCAGTGCAGCATTTTAGTCTCCTTCAGATCTGTTTCTCCAGGCAGTTATTTGCTCCTTATAGCTTGGAATTTGATCTTGTTAAGCATTTAGGCACCAGTTAAACCAAGTATTAGAATAGAGAATGCATTTGATTTAAGTGATGTTGCACGTGATTGTTGGTTCTAGATGGGCTGGTCTGAGTATTTCAGAAACTACTGATGTATTGGAATTTTCAAACACAGACAGCTCTAGCATTTAGAGCAGCAGATCAGATTATACAAACATTTGTCTGATCTGATGAGTCGTCAGGCTGTAGGGTCAGAATTTCACATAAACAACCTGAAAGGATATTTTCTTGGCACATTTTGAGAGCCTTAATACCAACTGAGCATAATTCAAATGTCATTTCCTACCTGAGTATTTTTAATAACCACATCCATCTCTTTATGACCGCAATCTAACTATGTTATGATGGCTTCTTCCAGCAGAAGGAAATCAAATCTTTTCTGGAACATGACAGCAAGTTCATTGTTCTCAAATTGACCTCCACAGTTACCAGATCTTAATCCTATAAAGTACCTGCAGGATGTAGTGAAACGGGAGATTTGCATCAAGGATGTTACATATTTGCAGCTGCTATCATGTCACTATAGACCCAAATCTCAGAGGACGGATTCCACCACCTGAATATGTGTCATAAATAAATTAGACAGTTCTTTTTTTTCAGTTCATTGCCAGGAGGCGAGCGAGAGCTCGGATGTGAGAGTAAGAGCCGCTTTGGGCTGCGTCCCAAATCGGGTGCCGCAGCCGAGCGGAGTGAAACTCGGGGAAAACGCGAATGGAGGCTAAGCCCCAGGAAACCCTGAAGATAATTCCCTAAATATATAATTGTACCTCGGGGGTTCCCCCCTTACCCATCCGGCACCTGGGATGTCACCAACTAGCTGTAAAGGCACTTGGTATGCCTGACTGTGGAATGGCGGACTGATCGTTACGACAAACAAAGCGTGAAAACGTGGCAATGCGGCACACTGAAACTCACGCTTAAATAATAAGCGTCACAGGTGAATCTAATCACCTCGTCAATC
>JAYJMA010101165.1:0-20653 GCA_036873895.1 Parotocinclus cabessadecuia | reverse complement strand
GGACTTTTCTCGCCTTGCACGCTATTGTGCTGGCTAGGCATTGGCTCTCCCTCAACTCTGCCAGGATTAAGCAGATAAGAAAGTGAATATCTGATCCTCACACACACCACTAGGCAAGGATGCTGTCTGGTCTCAGTCAAAAAAAGTCTGGGATCTTTTCAAGGTTTTTACAAAGTCTGCATGGTATGGGAGAACCAGAAGTAGATGTTGCAATCTTCTCAAGGGCTGGCATCCTTCATAAAAAGAAAACCAGAAACAGGAGGAAAGGAAGACAGCATGGAAAACACTTAGGGATTATAGAAAAAGCAGACAAAACAAGCTAGCTGAAAATGGGACACCTGGAAGACACAGAGACCAGCTAATGGAATAGTGGGGATGAAAGAAACACTGGGCATAAATCGCATACAGCCAGCAGATGATCAACGGCATGTACGGGAAGAGGGACACCATGTGGCATGTTTGTAATGGATTAATGGTTCTATTGATACTAGTCAGATACATTCACACTGGGCCAATTTAGAGCAACCAATGAACCTTATGCATGTCTTGGAGTGTGGAGGGAAGCAGGAGTACCTGGAGTAAACCCTCGCAGACAGGGGGAGCATAGACACCCTAACCAGGGCAAACTAAGGATCTCCGGAGCTAATAGGCTTAGGTTTCATCTCTGCTTTGATAAAGTAATGTGCTCATTCGTATACGGGTGACCTCATCACGTCGTATATACAATCTGCCCAATTTCAGCTGGTATCAGTCCACATTTTGAGGGGGACACATACCACCCCACCCCCAAAAACTAAGCCTATGTCTGGAGCTGTGAGACGACCGTGCTAAGAGTTTCAGCCACTGTTACCGGCCTCAGATCTAGGGATACCTGGACCGGCAGTAAAAAGATGCACAGGCTGAGGAGCACTGTGAATCTCGGAAGGAGACACGAACATTAACTTCTTACTCCAAACCGTGCTAGTTCATTACTGAGTCGTAGTGGTCAATTGTAACACAATTTCATTCAAACAATAACAGGTATGTCTATACAGATATATAAACACATACACACATTTATAAATAAACACAGTACATATTCCAACACAATAACTATACGCTCAGCTGACATTCATGCATTTTTATCTTGCCCATAGCAAAGCCTAACGCCTAAATCTACAGGTTTAGTAGTGTTATTGCATATTTATATTTATCCCATGCTGAAATGAGACAATCAGAGAAATACTTGGAACTTAGAAAATTGTTAAAAGCACTATATGAATAATATTTATTCAAATTGAATGGGTCCCCGTTTGCTTAGTTTTCCTTCAGGGTGATCCTTTTTCTTGCCACTGTCACCTCTGTCTTTCTTTGTAAATCAGCTTTGCAACCATGTATTACCAATAATCCCTATATACATACTGTATATAACTTCGATTTCACTCAACCGTTGGCATGACCCTTTACAGTCAACAATGATGAACAGCTTTCTTCATAGAAAGAATACAAAGTGCTTAGGCTTAAACCGGACTTCAGAAATATCACTATAGCTGTAAATAGGCATGCGAAATAACTGGGGTGTATGGTAGAAGGTGATTCGGAGTGGAGAAGGAATAACTTGTGACAGATAAATGCTTCATGGCTAAAGCATCCACTGTGAGCTTAATTCAGTAAAAGCAAATCGTTTTTTTTTTCTCTCCAATGCTGAAAGCGGTGTGTAACGAGTCAGTTTGGGGAATGAAAGCTCTGTGTTGACGGTGTGCTTTTGTGACAGGTGGATGCAGCGATGCTCATCTCATGCCTGAAATCCACATTTACACTTCAAAGCGCGCTGTGTGTTTGTTTAAGGTCCCCAGCTTGCATGCATTCACGGAGGCAGGTACGAGTGTATATGAATTTAAAAAAAAAAAAGAAAGAAAGAAAGAAAAACTTACCAAATGCAAACAAACAGAAAGACAGATTTGTACAGTACAGCATTTGCCGAGATTATCCAAGAAATTGAGTTAAAATAGATATTATGTGTGACTGCCATTTTTTCCCACTATTTCCACTTCCTATGTGAATGCATATCGAAATTTAAGTAATGAAGAAGTAAGTATTTATCAAGGAGGCGTCTTCTTTTACCATGCGGGACCCTGAGTATGGATAACTTTGTGCCTGTCAGCTCAAATAAACTAGACTCAGGGTTGATCCCAGTACACGAATTGCTGGTTTCTTGATCGTCTCCAGAGCGCTGCTGCTCGAGTCCTGACTAAAACCACAACTACAACCATATTAGTCCTGTACTCAGGTCCTGTACTCACTATCTTACTGTGGCTCAGAGAATAGACTTTAAGACAGCTCTACTTGTGCATAAGTTTCTCCATGGCTTAGCACCAAAGTACTTCTGATATCTCCGACCCTGAGATCATAAGGCAGACGCCTTCTGCTGGTGCCTCCAGTTTTATGGAGCTAAAATCTGGAATAGTACCCCTGAAGATGTTAGGCTGGCCTCTACTCTCACAATGTTTAAGTCCAGGTTAAAAACTGTTCTGTTTAGCTGTGCATACGACACCTCTTTGTGTTTTTACTTGCATTCTTTGCTTTTTATTATTATGTTACTGATTTTAAACTGTTTCCTAAAGTTCATGTTTTATGGTGTTTTAATTGTACTATTAACTTTTTGTTTTAATTTTATTTTTTTACATTTAATTGTATATATATTTTTTAATTCTGTAACGCACTTTGAATTGCCTTGTATATGAATGGTGCTATACAAATAAACTTGCCTTACCTTGCCTATTCCTATGTCCTCTAGCCCATAATCTAAATGCACGCCAAGAAATCCTGAGGCAAACGTAAAGAAGCCTTTCTAGCCCGTGACGTAAGCCTTCAGTGCCAGGGAAAACGAAGTTTGAAAAATATCAGTCTAATTAAGACGTCAAGCAGAACATTTAAAATTCATTGAATTTCAAAGTGCGTAAATTAAGCCCTGAATTAAAGAGATTAAAATATCAGAACAAAATGTAAGGAAATGATACTGCAGAATGTTGGATTAAACACAATGCGATCATCATTCCCCTTTGAAATAGACACTTTTTTGTTGTTTTACAGCCTGAAATCAAAACCAATTAAACTCTTTTCTTCAGCTTTACCAACATAAAAAAAGCTTTTGCCTTACAAAAGGAAAAGGCAACAGTTCTGAACATGAATAACTGGAAAAGTGATCAGCACAACCATTGGCCTGAATTACAGCCAGATTTGAGAATATTTGATATTTGATTTTAATTTTTTAAAATATTTTTTTAATTTATAATAATAGCTTTTTATTTCTTAATAGATTATAATAAATCGGAAATCTGTGGATGGACAATTTATATGAATAATTATTCATATAAATTGTCCATCCAGAGATTTCCGATTTATTATAAGTTTCTCCATGGCTTTTACTTGCATTCTTTGCTTTTTATTATTATGTTACTGATTTTAAACTGTTTCCTAAAGTTCATGTTTTATGGTGTTTTAATAGACCAGAATAGACCAGAATTTAGAAGAACCAGAAATTACATACAGAAAAACTGTAGAACCCCCAAAACCCCCACTCCCCCAACCACCACAGCACAGCACTGTACACAACACGACTCAAGGTACAGTGCAAGAACAACGAGACAAACTGTGAATAAAAGCAACAGGAGCCAAGAACAGAAACAAACCGACGGTTTTGTGAAGACCTGACAAGGAGGTGTAGAAGAAGATGGGGAAAACTGCTTACCTACAGCTGACAATGGTATGAAAAAAGGGTCAGATGACTCCTTGTAGTGCCCAGTGACAGTTTCCACTACCATGCTTCTCAGTAAGGTAGTGTGGTGTGGTGTGTATGTTTTTTGCCAAGCATAGCGCCTGGACAGCCTAAAAGTTCAATCTTGGTCTCATCTGCCCATAAAACACATAGCATTAGAAGTGCAAACAAGACTTGTCAGAAAAGGCTTATTTCTTGCCATTCTGCCATACAGGCCAGCTTTGTCTAAAGCTCTGTGTAAACAGTCTTCACATGGACAGTCCTTCAAATTTACCATTGGCCTCTTTGTAGCTTCCCAGATCAAGATAATCCTGGCAGTTTGGAGCGACGGTGTTGGTGGTGCCATGCACTCTCCACTTCCTAATAGTGCTGAGACTGTACTCTGAGGGATAGTTAAATCCTCTGAAATCTTTTTGTATCCTTCTCCTATTGAGCCTTTCAGCAACTTTATCCCTGAGATCTTTCAAAAGGCACCTTTCCAACTATGGTGGGTTCTCCACGTTACCATGTGATGCTAGTAGTAGAATCCAAGGAGCCAGAAGCCAGGTGTATTCGGTTAATGTAAGGTTTAAGCCAGCCATCCATCCAATATCTTCTGCTAAATCCACACGGTGCCGTGGGCCAACCGTTGCCCACCTAGCATCTCTGGGTGTAAGGGCAGAAGCAATCCTAGACGCAGTGCCTATACAAATAATAAAATAATAAATATAATACAATAGAGATTATGAGGGAGTATTATTTAGGGCAGTGAGCAGATTGCAGATTGCTGATCTACAAAAGCAGATCTTTTTATATGCTGTTAGCATTACGTGAGGAATGTGGTAGCCTAGTCGTTAAGGTACTGAACCAGAAGGACCAGGGTTCAAATCACACTTCTTCTAGGCTGCCACTGTTGGGTCGTTGAGCAAGGCCCTTAACTTTGTAAAACTATAACTGTAATTGTAAAGACGATCTAGATAAATGTGTACCTTTGCATTATGCTGTAGCTAACTAGAATATTGTGTATTTAAAATAATGTACTACAACAGAGTTAGTTCTGTGCGATAGTTTGTTTATTTATTTATATATAGTTTGTTTATGGATTTGCTACAGTTCTATAGCTTTTTTATCCTCTTTAGTTTATTATAGTCTATACATTATTATATTTATTTTAAAATATGCTCTAGATTTATGTATTTACATTTAACTTATGTGAACTTTTTAACAGAAGTTATTATTTTGTTATTTTGTTATACACATGTTTATTTCCTTTGCGTTTGTGATCAACACAAAAAAGCAGAGAAAAAAGGCTAATTTTATATTATTTCAGGCAAAACTCCATAATTTCGATCAAAACTTTTTTTTTATAGTTTTGTGTGACATCATGTCAATGTTGGCTTTTTTGTGTCACTCAAAGGATATAAACACGTGTATAACAGCAAGGCCACAAAAGAAGGTGTTGTCACTTTTTGAGTATTTGTCCTCTCATTATTTTGTTATAAGGTTTATGGAGTTTTTGCCACTTTTTTTCCAGTTTTTCCACCATAAAGCTGCTTGAGACAGTACTCTCTTGTAAAATATATGTATATATAAATAAAGCTGACATGCCTTAATAAAAATATATACAAATAAACAAAATAGTGGTAGGGAAAATTAATTAGTCCTAAAGACATGTCACTAATCTATATAAAAGTGTAGAAACAATAGATTGCTGTATATAGTCTTGTCTTTCTTTTATTTTTTCCCCCCTATTAATGCCTTCCTTTTTTACATTTTGTACTAGTGGAATTAATGCAGACACATGGACCCAAGAGAAATTTCTCAGTACACCTTGAAATATTTCCTATTTTGAAAATGCCAACAAGTAATAGTCTGTTCAGCTTTGTCTTTGAACTGAATGAAAATGCTTGACATTTTAAAACACTTCAGCTTGGATTTAGGAAAAAAATATTAACACTGTCCTGTCTCTATATTGCTAAATCAATTCAGGACAATCCTTCATTGTTATATATATATATATATATATTAAAGTACCGAAACAAATTTATTTTTCAATGAACAAAAGTTCTTAGTAACAGTAGTTCTTGTTTGTACGTTCGCTATACGTGTAAATCGTACAATAAAGATTTAATAAACATTTAATATGTTACATAAATTATAGCAAGTCCCGTCTTGTAACATAGGGCATGTTTGATTATTCAGACCAGCAGGTTATTAGGACCAAAACGATCACGTCCCGATGTGGTCCCATTAACCGGAATTGACTGTATATATATGTATGTGTGTGATTGTGTGTGTGTGTGTGTGTGTGTGTGTGTGTGTGTGTGTGTGTGCTATCTTTGTGTACATATGTCTTGTATTTTCTGTTTGTATCTTTATAAATGAATGGCGAAATAATTATATATGGTCATTATACCATTGCTTAAACACCAAATGTAATGGTGGCCTAAAACTTTTGCACAGTACTATGTAAAGTAAAAACAAAGAATGAGTGTTTTAAAGAGATAGAGAAAACATTACATGTGAGGAGAATTTACAGTGGCCCAAATCGACTGTGCTGATATTTGCGCACATTAGCAAGTCCTCATCTGACCCATCGTTCATAGATGAGCCATATAGCTGGAATAAAATCATTATGATTAACTACTCATCTCTTCACTATTTTATGCCTTACCTGTACAGGAATCCACCCCTGAGGGACTCATTGATCGCGTCCTTCTGCGGTGAAACTATCTTCCAGAGAATGAGCTCCTCCATCTTAAACGGCACAATGACAATGTGGAGACATGATGATGTTCAGAACGTACAAAGGGTGTGTGGTTACCGGGCTGAATATATGAGGCATCACTTAGCCATGATGGGCATATAATCATGAAAGGAGATGTCAAAGAACAAGGGACGGAGAGAGACCTTTGTAAATATAGATATTGGGGGAAGGGGGAGAATGAGACTAACAAGAACTAAATAGAAAGACAGAAAAATAGAAAAGACCAAGACAAATATTTGTGAGAAATGTTTTGGTATAGCAAAATTTGAATTCTGCTTTTTTTTTTCCCCACTAGGAACCAGCTCAATGCATATTATTCTAGCTCCAAAAAATCCAGTTCCAACAACAGTGAATCAATTATAGTCACTCCAGCACCGATACTAAAGAATTTTGTTCAAATACTAATGAATTCGGCTCCAGGAGCAAATGTATCCAGGCTCTTTACAAAGGATTCTTCACATGTCCCTAATAAAAGCCTGGGTGGTCCATTTTTGCTAAAACATAAATGATTTGGAATACTGATTTGTCTGACAGTATCTACATTCAACCATCCATTATCTTCTGCTTAATCCACACGGGGTCGCAGTGCCCACCCAGCAACTATTGAACCCGGGACCTTCTTGCGGTGCTACCCATCGAGCCACCGTGCTGCTCCTATAGTATCTCAGAACTCATTATTTACTATTGCGCAGTAAAGTTTAAGTGGCATTTATGGCTGTAACACTGCATTGTGGTGTTTGATAAAGTTTAACACTTGACTGTTCTTGGATGGGAGACTTTGAAGTATCAGGGATCATATGAATTTAGTTTAGATTTGTGATTTTGCCGTTTGTACACTGAAATACCTCCCAATTTTTGGGATTTTTTGGGATTAATTTTTTAATGCCATTATGCACTGGAGAGGGAAAAATATATAAATCCAGTTTCTTACGTCTTCATTGACAAACTTGAAATTCTCGAAGATCTTTGCTCCTCAAAGGGTAAATATTCCGTAGATTACAATATAAAATCACAGCATTATTTTTTCCCTCAAATTAAGCTCATCCCAATGATCTTTGGAACGTGCCACAGGGTCTGAAGTGAAGGAATTAATGTTTATTAACAAATAAAAATAAAGTTGGCTAGACAAAACATGAAATATAAAAGGTTCCTAATGTCTGCAAAGAAATGACAATCAGAGTAGACGTGTTTTTCCATACCAGCTTTTTCTGATTTACGGGTGTACATTTTTAGAGCCAGAAGATCTAGAGCCAAATTCCTCTACCAAGGCCACATATTCATTTTACTGTACCGTAGTTTAGTATTTCAACTTTTAGCTCCAATAGTAAACTCTGAACTCCGACTACAACAAATAAGCAAACCAATGCATTTCCTAACAGACACTGAGAATGTCCTTGTGAAACCAACCTAAACAAAAGATGAGAGAAAAAAGAAGAAAGCGATCTGTAGAGACATGAATACAGATAAGAGGCAAAGTGAAGGTTGAAAGCGAGAAATGCTTTGTCTCAGAAGATAAGTGAAACGGAAGAGAGGTTTAAAAAAGCGGAGAAAGCAAACAGTCAGAAGCTGTAATTGAACCCCTCTCACCTAGACAGGCAGAAAATACAGCGGTCGGTTCATTGTGGCTCGTCCGAATATATCCCAGCATGTGCTCTGCCGTATCTGCAGGACCCATTTATGTCATTGTGTGTTATGTTAGCTACAGAAGACAGGATCAGTGCCCACGTCCCGTCCTCCACTATCCCCTTCATAGTGCACTCAGAGAGGCACAGTGCAGTCCCTCACCTGTCAGTGTGCACCGAGCCTGCAGTACCTGAGAGTCTCTCACACTCATGTCAGATCACGAGGCTGTTTGATCTCTCTGTGTTCTCAAATGAATGCGTGATCGCACGCCTAGCGCTGACTTACGACATGATGAAAGAGCAAATAACCTGCTGCTGACACCACGCACTACAAATCGTCTGATAAAAAGCAGTTTAATATCTCCTCTCATCGATCTTCCTCTCAGTCAGTGGTAAGCGCAGAGCGAGGAGAAAACTACGATGCTGTAAAGCTCTTGCGCTGAAAGAACGGAATTCAGTCAACGACACAGGGTTGTACGCCAAAGGTTTAGATGAGAATAAAGGTACAAATATACAGCTCCCAAAAAGTAGGGGATGTTTTAAAATGACCAGTCCTTGCACAGTAGACAACGTAGCAAATACAGCCCAAAATAAACACAAGTTACAAAGACAATCAGTGCATAATGGATTACACAAAGATGTAACTGCTTGTACTGTAATGTCACTTTCAGGACCTTTTTGTGCACTGAAATTGCTAACTGGTGGCATGGTGGCACAATGGGCAGCACTGGTCCTTTCTGTGTGGAGTCTGCAGGTCATCCCTTATCCTTGTGGGTTTATTCTGGGTCCTCCGGTTTAGTCCCACAGTCCAAAGAAATGTGTGTTAGGTTAAAGGCACGTTAGGTCTCCAAAGTGGCCCTTAGTGTGTGATTGTGAGCATGTGTGTGTGTGTGTGTGTGTGTGTGTGTGTGTGTGTGTGTTCTATCATGGCACCCCGTCTAGGGTTGTTCCTGCCCTTGCGCCCAGACTTGCGACCCTGTGTGGAATAAGCTGAAGATAATGGATGGATGTAAGTGAATCAAACCAGACTGTAGAACCATGAAGTGCCCAAATTATCAGCAACAATTCATAGTAGAACTGTAAACTTTATGGGCAAACTGTGAAAGTTCATAGTAAAACTGTCAAGCATGAATATAAAATGAATATAAAGCGATTAAAAAAGCATTTGATTTAACTTCATTGAGATGTAAATTTAATGATGGTGATTGAGTAGTAAGTGATATATTCATGGGGGTGAACAGAAGTATGTTAAACTGGACGAGAGTGCCCCTACATTGACTGTTCAGTAGTGTGTATGGTCATCCAAGAGTACCAAAACACACCGACAGTGATGGGGTATGGACAGGATCAGATTATCCAGCAGGCCTTGTAAGGTTCTTTTCATATTCATTTTGAAATCTCTCCTCATTTTTGTGAGCAGTGTGAGTGTATCTCACAATACATTCTTTGTGGGAAATATGACAAAAAATAATATTTCAGGTTGTAAAAACATTTTTTAATGTGACCAGCTGTAATCTTGATTAACATCTTGAAAAGATATATTTTTATTTCTTACTATAATTCGTTTATAAGTAACGGAATAATCCTAATCCTTTTCCTACATACAGTGAGAATTTTGTGATCTCATCTAACCGAATCTAAGTCGAGAATCATCATGAAGATGGTTTCAGCATGAATTTGGACAGTTGCCATTAAATGTGTGTTACTGGTCTAATTTCATTAGTGGCTGCTACATTAGCTTTACAAGCTTTAACTCCTGGTTATGGTGCAGGTCTTATGTAGCACCATCAAGCTGCTACTGTTGGGTTCAAAGGTTCTTCAATTACTTATACTGTATGAATTGCGTTTCACTGTGGATGAAAGCATCTGCCAAATGCATAAATGCACATCCATTATAAATGGCATGAGATTCCTATTGAAGTAGGGCTTGACTGGGGAACTGTGGGTAATATTAGCATGTGCTCAGTTGATAGATTCATACAGCTCTGTTAAAAAAATATGTGGATTCTACGCTTCATACCCAATCTGGTATGATCCGGATGGTACTAAATCTGGAAAGATCCGGTCTTGAAAGATTCAAGCGGTACCAGAAACAGGGACGGAGAGCTGCCACGTTCAAAACAAGTAATGGCAGCATAAAAACACATCTACTGACATCATTGCCTTATTAATTGTTCAGTTGTTCTGAATTGCTCCTGAATTATCCATGCTGTATTTTGATCTGTGCAGGATGGAACTCAGCTGCAGAACATTACTGCACGTTACCTTTGGCACTATCTTTCCATGCTGCAGCTGACCAATATCTAGTGTTACGGAGTTTTGAAGGGCAAGTTTGGTTGCAAAATCTTCCATTAAATGTGTAGTAGATTAACAAAGCAGCGCACTCCATAAGCAACAGAGCGGCTCAGACAATGTTGCCAGATGCCGCGAGAGGTCAGTGGAAGCAGTCCAAAAGCAGCTACCCTTCAGAAACAAGCCCCAAAAACCTGCAGCATGCAAGGGCTAGTATTAGCAAGTGACTTTATAAAGCCTAAAGTCACTAGGCTATTCGTCAAAAAGTGCAAAGAACACACAGAATGAATAATGCAGAGAACAAATATTTACATTTATGCCATTTAGCAGACGCCCTTATCCAGAGCAACTTACAACTCATACAGCCTTATGATTTAAACAATGGTGGGTTAAGGGCCTTGCTTACGAACCCAACTGTGGTAGCTTGGCAGAGGTGCAATTTGAATCCTGGACCATCAAGCCCGGTCCAGTAGCTAAAACGCTAGGCTACCGCAGTCCCATTTTAAGAGACAAGTCAGCGATGCTAAAAATGTACACATTGTCAACAGCTTCAATGTTCTATTTTATGTGGTAGTAGTAACAGCAAAGATCCGTAAAAAAAATCTTTCACCCCTGCATTAGTCACAATTTGAAATATTCCATAGTGGCTATATAAAGCTATAAGCTATATAAGCTGTCAACTGTATAAATCGGGTGAAACAGCATCTTCTCCCACATGAGGTATGTTGGTTTTATGCGGTTGTGTTGCCTGGAATACTAGGGCTAGAATAATAATTCCGACTCTTGCTGCATGCTGCAACATGAGCAGTGCTCTCTGTAGGGGAGACACGTGATAACTCAGAGAGGTTATGAACCGTTCGAGCATCAGCATTGTGTTAAAAATAAATAAATAAAACATGATGTATGAAGACAGACCAGCAAGTGCAGCAGTAATCCAGTCTAGAAATTATTTAGTTTGTACATGACTGTGAGCAGGTCAGGTCATATTCTTCCGATGCTGGGAAAGTGGTTGATGTAATCAGATCAGGTTAGTTGAGCTTATTTCTTAGCTGGATGCATAAGTGTGAAGGTCACTGAACAATCCAGGATGGAGGAGCTGGTAAAGAGATGAGCTCTGTCTCTGTCCATTCAGAAACGCAGTCTGATCTCTTCTGTAAACTGGAGGTGGCAAATGCAAAGTCGAGCACTTGGATGACAAGCTGTGAGCAAGTATAAACGTATGAAACGATTGTAAAACGTATGAAAGAAAACCAAAAATGCTATTCTGCACTTATTGCTCATGTCATGATGGTTAAAACTATACTTCATCTCGGCACTGTACAACAGTATCAACCTCATTGCCCCTGCACTGATGCATCAGTAAATCAGATAATGAAATGTAATTTACTCTCGGACATTTGTCATTGTCAAAGTGGAACTCACCAAGGTGTAAACCGGTATTGGTATTTCATCATCTGCTCATTCTTTTGCATATTTCAGCAATGAATTCTCATTTAACATGAATGAAGCGTGATTAATTTCTTACCAGCTGAATGGGAAAGCAGAAACTTCAGGCAAGGAGATAAACCTGCAATCAGGGTTAAGCTTAGGACTGCTTTCGGTGTTGTAGGAAGACAGGGGTGAAAGACAAAATCATGTGGTGGTCAATATCGATATTGAATATATCAATGTATGAGAAACATTGCAGTATCTTGGTTACTTAGTCAACGCCGGTACGTTACAGCGTCATAAAGCAGTGGTTTCCAAAATGAGGAACTCAAAATGGACATTTTTGAGGGAGGACTACCAGCTCAACTTTAGCCCACACCAGTCTCTGCAAAGATGTGAGGATCAGAGGATCTGGGTTTTTTTTTTCTCTTTCTCAGTGAGCAGATCAGTTTTTAAAGCCATTTTTGTGCAGAGAGACAATTTTCAGAAAATATGTTAACCCTGTAAGGACCAAGGGACATATTCGTTCCATAGTTTTAAATGGACGGCAAAAATCGATTGAAACAACCTACGGTCCTGAAAGGGTTAAGAAAAAGACATTTGTCTCCTGAAACACTTCACTTTAACCCTTTCAGAACCGTAGGTTGTTTCAATCACATTTGGTGTCCATTGAAAAGTACAGAACGAATATGTTCCTTGGTCCTCAAAAGGTTAAAAGATGATTGCGAAATCATTAAAACACATTGAAAATTTAAGATCAATTCAATCAATTGTAATTATACCACTGTATAAAATGATTTGTCACTTTATTTATTGTTTAATAAGAAGTTTACATGAATTACATTGGTCACAATAAACTCGCGTGTGATGTGGTGCAGGTGAAAAAAGTCCAAATCACATAAATATGTGTACAGTTTCATAGAACACATGCTTGTACTCTTTTAATTGCTTGTCAGAAACTAACCCATTTTGGTTTGGGAACATTTTAACCAAATCTGTATGTTGAAAAAAAAGTCGTCTCATATATGTCTTTTCACCTTTCCCTTGTCAACAAGTGAACAAGTGATTATCTTAGCTTTTTGTCTTGTGATTATTAGTTCAATCTTTTGTATTAATGGTCTAAGGAGCTTGAAAGGACCTGGAGCTAATGCCTAATGTCTTTGTTGACTGATGAGGATGCAGTGAAATGCTGCAGTGTGTTTAGGGAGAGAGGGAGGAACGAGCCAGTGTCCCAGGTGAGAAAAAGTTGCCTCCTGAAGTTGAGGTTAGGATGAGGAGGAGGCAGGATGATGGAGACGTCGTTCCCCAGCGTTGTACGGCGACACTGATTTAAATCCACCCTGGCAGCCGGAGGAAGCTCTGCTCCACCTTCTCGCTGCTCTGTCGAGCTGGAACGATTGAAATGGAAATAAAAGGAGTCTTCAAATGAGTGCGTTGGCAGCTGAGAGCTGGGTGCACTTTGAGACGCTGGCGCAGTTTGCCAGCTAGAGCTCTCAGTCATTTCAGTTGTTTATCAGTCGTAATGGCACGATGCTGATTGAAAGGGACAGACGAGGTGGCATTGTGTACTGCAGGATCTCTGCAGATTTAAAGTGTTCAGACGTTTAAAAAAAGACAGCACCTTAGAGCTGAGGCTCGTACAACATCTGCTCCATTGTTCAAACATTTGAACTAACTGGGAGCTCGGGCAGGACAGTTGTTTCTCTGGGAATAAGGTGCTGTCCTACTAGTTCATATAAATTCATAAATTCATATCCAGCTCATCCAAGCTGCCACTGCCAAACAACATCCTTATCAATCAAATGTAGGACTGGGGTGGCTTAGTGATTAAGGTACTGGACTATGGACCAGAAGGTCCAGGGTTCAAATCCCACCTCTGCCAAGGTACCGCAGTCGGGTCCCTGAGCAAGGCCCTTAACCCACAACTGCTTGGATTGTATGAGTGTATGTGTAAGACAGTGTAAGACTGTATGAATCATAAGTCAATCTGAATAAGGGCACCTGCTTAGTGACATAAATGTAAGACACAATAAATAAAATACTTAAGATATACAGGGTGTTACTTCAGAAACTTGCTTGTATAGGGTGAAAAGTCACAAAAGCCCTTTTATTTCAGAAACAAAAGGGAAAATGACATACGTGAATACCCAAGCAAGTAATGGGTAAGGGGGTCTATCTTTTAAAAACATCTTGAAAGTTGCCATTTTGGATCAAGGGCAAGTTTTTCCAATGGGAAGGGGGTCATGTAGCATATAGAAATCACATTTACATTATCTCTTGTGGTTCAAAAGTTATGAACACAGAAATTTCAAAGCTCTGGGGAACTCCGGGGGATGCGGCTGCTGTATCATTGCTACAGACTTCAACAACCGACACCCAGAAATACCACCAATTTCACACAGCACTGTTGCATGCTTTATAGCCAAATTCAAAGACACCAACAAGCCACGATAAAAATTACACGATTCTTATATTATCTTAAAACGCCACTCCCAAGTTGAGCAAGCCTAGGGTGACAGTGGCAAGGAAAAACTGTCTGAAAGTAGAAAGAAGCAACCTTGGGAGGACCAATATTTAAAAAGGGAACCATTCTCCATGGGTGGGCCTAGATGGTAATTAGGTAAATACTTAAAAGTATATTAAAGTAAAAGTAAATTACGTAAAGAATACAATGTAAATCAATATGAATATTTAAGTTAGTAATAAAATAAGTAACAAAATAGATTTTAAAACAAAATAGATTTTTGAGTCCAGATAAGAGTGTCTGCTCAATGTAAATAAGACCTGTTTTTGTTTTCTAGGGATGAACTGCACCCCATATTTTCCTAAACGCAATACATTCCAGTCCATATTTAATATATCGACTTTTTATCTTTGTGATTACTTTTGAAATTTTAACTCTTTCATACTTTTTAACCTTATAACCAACATTACAGCTGTGTTGCTCAGCAGCCCAATGTTCACAAAGCCGTCACTGATGTTACGTTACCTATCAACTAGAATTCACACAAACAACAAACGTCCTCTGGCTGCCTAAAATGTTTCCACTTAAATGGCTAAAGAATCTAAAGAAATGAGATAATTCCTATGAAATAAAAATGGTGAAAGTAAAAATATTGCATAAGCAAGGTTTTAAGAAAATGATCAAAAGCTGCAAAGAAAATGAAGACTCTAAAGTTTGGGTCTGATGGGATTGAGTTAGAGAGAAGGATTAAAAAGGAACCTTTGCAGAAGAACATCTAAGGAGGGCATCAAAGATGAAAGTACGGATTTTATGGACAGGTGAGTGTATATGTATGTGAGTGTATGTATGGTCAGTGTTTCCCGACCTTAGTGACTCCTAAGAAAAGCTGTGCCCACACACAAACAGACCCAAATAATAACGCATTTCATTTGCAAATATTTATTGGCAAAATTATCATAAATTGTATTAGCTTTTTGTCTTGTTTTTGTCTAAATAATTTAGAAATTTTATATACAGATTGTTTTTTTAAGTGAATATTTAACATGTGCAGATTATGCTTTGACAAACTCATAGCAGACAAAGCCTTATTCAACCCCTGTCCCCATTCAACCCCATCCCCCATTTTCATTGGCCCGACGATGGGAATTATGGTCTTTGGAGATAAGGCATAATAAATACACTAAAGCAAGATTTCTGTAACTTCTCAACCAACTGTCACGCATGGTAGAGGATACACCCAGGGTTAGGAACCTATCATCTCTAATTAAATATGGTCCATGTACTAAACAAAATGGTTTCAAACTCTGGTAGACCTTGTCTGGCTTGTATGTTACATGAGGTATCATGCTGTATACCTTCATACATTAATAAATCAAGTCACTCACTCTAAAAACGTTGAACTCAAAAGAAATGTCTTCTACAGCAAGATAGTGACCCCGAGCCCATTACTGGAAAGATTAAGATCAAAGTGTACTTATTAAGCTGCTGGTACCCTCAGACCTCAAAATCATTGGATGTGCTTTAAAAACTGAATGTTAATGGTGTCTAGAGAAAAATAAGGTGATGGCAAGCCTCTAGAAATGAACTAAATTGTAGAATTGTGTCATTTTCTATTAAGCATAACTTTTTTGACCAGGACCATTTTAAATAAAAAAAATCAAATAAAGTACTGGATATGACGTTTACTCAGTGCATACTGAGCCAAATCCTTGTTTTTCCTGGTTACTGATGCATAGCTCAGATCATTTCCCAAACTGGCATCTTCATGAATGCTGGGCTTCCCAGCATAGCGTTACCCAGAGCTTCAGGGCCTTGTTTTCTTCCCACAGTGGTATCTTGTAAAGGTGACTCAACAGTCTTCACAATCTTCTTCAACTGATCTAAAGTCTAGTTTTGACACTCGGACTCCCATTTTTGGTATTTTTGGACAGGGGTTGGCACTCGGACTGGTCTGTGGCTACACATCTTCATACATACAAATCAGAGTGTGGTTTGGTTTGCTGTCTGTTGTTGGTTTGTCCCTCTTGTAGAACAGGTACCAGTGGGTACTTTTCACTGCTGACTGGGATCACCCCATTCTTATGGTCTAGCTATAATGATTTGGTTTTTGTCACTCTGTCAAAGTCACTCTGGTGTTTATGCCTGGGTCCTGTTTGCTAGAACTAAAGCCATTCTCTAAACCAGCCAGTGTGGTAGGCATCACAGTCATTTTCTGTTTTAATCGGAAATCCCTTACAAATCACACCTTCCTTCTTTCCTCTGTCTTCGCTTGGCATTCACATTTTCGTGCACAGCGGTGGTGAGATTAGCTGAGGATTTGGCAGCTCGGCTAGGGCTTTCGACTGTTGTGAAAGCGGAGGGATGGAGGGGAGTCGGCTTTGAATGGAGTTCATTGACTCCCTGCATCCAAAGGTCACTGGTGAATGGAGGGACTCTGTGTGGCTCCAATATGACTGCCCACGGCACGGCTGAGAGAACGCAGGTCATGCTGTGTTTGTGTCGGCCTGCATGCTACACCAATCTCGTAAATCTCTCATGGAAATGCAGGAACACGCATGATCAGATACATAATGAAAACAACGACACACACACACACACACACACTGCATAAGGACAAATGCACATAGGCACACAAATCCCAGACACACATGTGCATTCTGCTTACATACACATGTGGGTGGCTCAGTGGGTAGCACTGCCGCCTCACAGCAGGAAGGCCCTGGGTTCAATGTCCTCCTCGTATCTGTGGGTTTACTCCCAATACTCTAGTTTCCTCCCACAGTCCAAAGACGTGCGTGTTGGGTGAATTGATTACTCTAAACTAGTCTGGTGTAACCTTGTGTGTGTCACTGAAATGGCCACTGATGCCGATAGATAAACATACAAATCCACAAACACTGCATTCAAACACATGTACGCACAAAGTTACTCCACACATACACACACCTGCTTGTGTGTTTGAATGAATGTGTGTGATGAATCCGTTTTATGAATATTGTTGTGTTTTAGAAGTATGTGTGTGCATACTTGTGTATGCAGTATGTGTAATATGTTTGTATTACATTGTGAGGACCAAATGGGACACTTGTACATTATGGAGACACCTTGCTGGTCCCCACAAGGAAAACAACATTTTTTGTTTTTTGGGTTTTTTTTTCCACAAAAACCATGTGTGTGTGTGTGTGTGTTGTAAAATTGTAGGCTATCATGTAATATACTGCTCAGAAAAGTTAGGGGTGTATGGCCACCAATATTCCCTTGTCAGCCCAAGGACTACACTTCCCATGCAGCCTTTCTCCCTGTCACATGACCCACTTCATTTACATTTATGGCATTAAGCACACACCCTTATCCAGAGCGACTTACAACTTATTTAAGCAATGGTGGGTTTAGGGGACTTGCTTAAGGATCCAACTGTGGCAAGCTTGGTAGAGATGGGATATGAACTCTGAACCATCAGGTCCATTCAGGTCCAGAGTCCTGTACCTTAATCGCTAGGCTACCACAGTCTCAGACTCCAGAGAACTTTTACCTGAGTATTGAACACACCGGCTCCTGATCAGTAATCAGCTCCCGTATTTAATCTCGCTCACAGTCAGTGCCAGCTTCTCAAGTCAATTTCCAGCATTTATCTAGTCTACTTTTTGTTTTTCGTCTACGATTTTGCCTACTGTTTATGCTCTCGTGTCTACCGACTTCCTGCTTCTCTCCCGACTATGATTTGGTGTATCCCTTTATGCTTTGGTGTTTTTATTGTGTTTGAGCTTTGTCACCTCTGCTCCTCCCTGTACTGCTCCCAGTAAGTGTTAATACGCTGGTTTTCTTCCTCCATCTCTGCATTTGTCGGGCTTTCTGTCAAGCCATGACAAGGGGATATTTCAAAATGAAAAACTGAGCAAGCCTACGACGACAGTGGCAAGGAAAAATGCCCTAAACATTATATGGAAGAAACCTTTGTAGGAACAAGATTCTGAAAGGGACCCATTATACTTGGGTGGCTCAGATGTTAAATGTAAGAATTAAACTAATTGATTTAGTCAAATGTGTTTGTAGCAATAGTTCAAAATATGTACAAAATATTAACAGATCAAACAGATCAAATTAATATTGTATAAAAGTTTTGTCTTTTATTTAATGTTATTGACTTCAGTGGCCATTTCAGCAACACAAAGTTATCTCAAGAATGGTCATGTATAGTCTCCATGTCTGCATGGGTTTACTCAGGGTACTCGGGTTTCCTCCCACAGTCCAAAGAAATGCATGAAAAGACATCTCTAAAGTGGCCCTTAGTGTGTGACTGTGTGACACACACACACACACACACACCCACACCCCCCCCACACACACACACACACACACACACACACACAGTGTCCATTTAGGCTAATCAAGTAACCTAAGGCTTAATGTCTTTGGAGGAAACCAGAGTAAACACACACAGACATGGGCAGGACATGCAGACTCCCCACAGTTGAAACACAGGCTGCTTTGTGCTCGGATTAAACCTGCATATTTGCATATTTTGCCTGATACTGTGTGTCATTTACGTCATTTCCAAGTCCTCACTAGGACAGCAAGACGTACATGTGCGTTCACGCTGAACATGTTCATAAGCTGTATATTATCTGTCTGTCAGTTATTGTGACTCGTCATTGATGAGAATAATGACAATGATGATGATGATGAATGTGGCAATTACACTACACACATTACAGCTTATCACTGCAGTCTAATGAACATCTGTGGTTGTGGCTATTGCTGCTTTCTCCTTCTTCAATTTATTCCATTGATTGTAAATTTCGATTACAATCCAGGAAGAAATATTCATAAACACTCAAAGCGACTGCACTAATGATAAAACATGTTCAAGAAACTTGACTAAAGCTAATTCATGCTTTAGGGAAACTGCTAATTCTTGCTTTGTGCATTCTGTGAAACTGAAATGGTCATGGACCAGACATTACCACAGTCACAAAGTCCTTTAATGCCTTTTACTTTAATCTCAATATAAAAGTCATTTTTCACAAGTAAACTTTGTGCAAACTATACGACTGATACTTTACATTGATAATGCATTGATAGACAGTATTACAAACAACACGGAAGATCAGCCAGATAAACATTGAGACAGGGATATCACAAATTTATACAAACACCATTTACAAAGTGTTACATATAAGAAAGTGTTACAACAGAAAGAGTTACCATAAACAGTCTCGAAAGCATGGAAAAAAAAGTTCTTGAGACAGCTCAAGAAATTCAACCTGCTGCAAACTTTGATCATTCAGTTCTACAGAGCGACCATCGAGTCCATCCTCACATCATCTATAACCATCTGGTTTGGTTCCTCCACCTCTCAAAAACGAGCCAAACTCCAGCGTATCATCAGGACTGCAGAGAAGATCATTAAATGTAATCTGCCAACCCTTCAGGAGATCTACAGTAGGGAAAGGAAGTGGGCTGGCAAAATTAAAACTGTCCCCTCACATCCTGTTCATCACCTCTTCCAGACACCTCGAGCAGAAGACGCAAGTCCATCAAAACCAGCACAACATGGAACACAAACTGCTTCTTCCCCAGAGCTGTAGCGCTCCTCAACTGCAGTAGTCATCTTACATCCTAGTTTACTACTTTACCTACAACTGTTAATTAAAACAGGCTATATACCAATGACATATTGCTCATTTGCACTACTGTACAGATGTTTAATTCCAGTAAATTGTTTCATGTCATCTTCACTTTTTGTTTAGAATTGTTTGGGTGTATGTCGAATTTCAGACTACGTATGGACACTGCTTCAGATGTGCATATGCATATCGACATCCCTCTGAGCTCCTTCAGCTCTTCAGTACTCTTAATACTTAATACTTGTAACATTATTATTTTAATTTCTCTCTTAGTGTAAACCTTCTGTAATCCTCCGTGTGCTTGTTACATGTTAACGTTTGTGCTCTCATCGAGTCAAATGCCTTGTATGTGTATCGAAATAAAGAGATGCTGATGAGCAAGCAAGCGCATGAGCAGTAAGGAAGGTAGATACACACACAAGCACACAAATCAGATTTATTTATATAGTGCTTTTTACAATGGGGCATTGTCTCAAAGCAGCTTTAAAATATTCTTCTAAGGGCAATCTCAAATTGAGCAAGCACAGGGCAACAGTGGTAAGGAAAAACTCTCTAAATGTTGTACGCAAGAAACCAAGGAGGACCAAAATTCGAAAAAGGGACTCGTCCTCCTTGGAGAGGAGGAGAGAGAGAGACAGACAGAGAGAGAGAGAGAGAGAGAGAGAGAGAGAGAGAGAGAGAGAGACAGAGAGAGAGAGAGAGAGAGAGAGAGAGAGA
>JAYJMA010101148.1:0-20655 GCA_036873895.1 Parotocinclus cabessadecuia | reverse complement strand
CTATCCTTCAAGACAGCTCATTTACTGGCATCCTTCTCGGTGTATGAGAACAAACACACACAAAAACACACACACACAAAAAAAACAAAATCATGGGGGTTATTTCTTTAAGGGGAAATTTCATTTTGAAATAGCCCCTTATTTTTGTTAGCACTGTGAGTCTATGGGATACGGTGCTCTGTATGGAGGCATTTCCTTGAGGAAAGTTCCAGCTCTTTCCTTCCTTTTTCGCAGCTTTGGCAGCACCGGTGCACCGTGCAGATGACAGAAATCAACGAGTCCATAGGCTGTTAGAAAACTTTTTTCCCTCCAGACACCTGTCGGAATTACATCGAGAGCTTGAGGTGGCAGAAAATTTGACGGCTGTAGCTGCCTGGTAATTTCCTGTGCCAATATAAAGCCTGCGCATGATGATCTATCGTTTACTGCACGATACCCCGATCCATAAAGCTTCTCTCAGACCTTATCCGTCATGCCTTTGTATAATCCGAGCCAAATATATCAGTTATGTTTGTATAATCATTACTGTATATAGTGAGTATTGCACGCATGTACCACTCGGAATTAAAGGTGCTAGATGGATCACTCAGAACTTCTTGTTAGACTCCACCACATAAAGCAAGGTCAACAGGTTAACACACAACGATCTGCAGTGCCATTGATCCAACAGAAGCAACGAAAGGGCTCATTCGGACATGGTGGTAGAAAAGAACGTTTCTGAGATGAGCCAATAATCAAAAGCAACACATCTGAAGCACAGCGACGAAACTGAGACGGAAAAATGATCTTTAACTGCATGACATGAGCATAAAGTACAGCTTTCTTCTCTCAAGTCCACTTTCAATTTCTAGCTTACTCAGTTCCTCCTGGAACGTCATCTGGGACTTGAAGTTCAGAAGTGTAAGGGACTAAGGGGGGGGGGGAAAGATGAGTCACTAATACTTCAATAAAAGAAACTAAATTCGCCATGACCACTGACCAGTAAGGGCAGCAGCAGAGAGGTATACCCCACCTCTGCCACAGTTGGGTCCCTGAGAAAGCCCCCCCATGCATAGTGCAAACCGAGTCTGACAATGCGCCGTCATAATCAGTCTGGGTTTTGCTTCTACAAAGCTGAGTCAGCGCTGCTGCTGCTATGGATGGTAATCAGTAGCTGTTTGCATACAGAGAATATGGGGAGTTCTGTCAGGACAGTGACGGGGCTTTAGACGCGAAAACACTACAGACTTCAAACCTGTGGACAAAAGGCTCAGAAAGATAATACTGAAAAGTGAGTCGCGAGAAAAGAACGCTGAAACTGGAAGAGTAAACGAAGCATTTGAGGTGCGAGTGAAAGCGGGAGAAAGTTACTGACAAATTATTCCGTTTACGAAAGTGAATACGGAGTCCAGTTTAAGTGAAGTGGAAGAAAGATACGAAAGCAGACGAGCCATATTCCTAGCTTGAATATCTTGTACATCCTTTGGTCTTCATTTCCCACTTCTGAAGCAGTGCTGCTTGTTTTATGTCCCATCATCTTTTCTTCCGAAAGGCTGTCACTCGCCATCTGGTGCCAGCGGTGGTGGAACGGTAGAACATCCAAGATTTAAATTGTAGTTAAAAATAAAAGGGAAAATCAAGAAAGGTTATTCCGTTTTAGAGGAAAATAAGGTGCAAAGAAATAAGAGGAAGACGTGATAAAGCAAATTCATTTGAAAGTGGGAGACCTTTTACAGGGTCATCCTTAGTTTATCGGCTAAGTTCATACTTAATTCGATTTCTGAAGCAGTGCTGCCAGTCATTTGTTTCATTTCCTGTCTTTTTCCATTCCATCGTGTGCGATTGCTCTAGCTGACACTTGCGACGCCTGGTGCTTCTTTGTTAAAGCAGACTGACAACCACCAATCACATTGGAATTAAAGTGGTAGTTTGAAGGAACTTTGAAGGAAAATAAGGAGTAAAGGGGTCGAGTGGGGAAAAAAGAAAAAGTTAAGAGAGCAGACAACAAAAATTCATTCGAGTTTGAATCTTGTACGGTATCAGCGTTAGTTAGTTGGTTTTCGCTTTACTTCTTATTTTTGAAGCAGTTATGCCATATTACTATTTTATTTCCTGTCTTTTCCTTGCGCTCCACCGTGTGGGTGTTCTTACTCTAGCCATCACTCGTGCCATCCAGTGTTGGAGTGCTAGAGCATCAAATATGTCCAAATAAATAAATAAATATATATATTCCAACAAGTAATATTATATTCAATATAATCTGGGATTCACCTCCAGCTGGTGTCAACCCGAGTGCTTCCTCATGGTTGAAATCAGTAGTGGCACCTGGGTCCTAAATCCCCAGTTGGTCCCATTACAGTTTTTTATATTTCCATAGGTTTTCCAGCAATGCTTGGACCCTGTTCCTCAGTAAAGATCGAACACAAAAGACTTGGAGATCTTGTAAAAAAACCCAAAAACAAATGAAATACAAGAGCTGCCAAGACCTAATCCTCATTTCTCATCTTGTTGCTTAATCTTACGTTCTCCATTGCTTCCTCCAGCTGTCCTGAGGGCCTTCAAAAGCTGTCTGTGCCAGTCCTTCTAAAGGGCTTCCTCCTGGCGGGCAAAACTATGGCCCTTTTAGCACGCTAATCCTGCTCCCAGCTGTTCTGATCCTAAACAAGAAAACATGATTTAGTGCAAGCACTAATGACCAGTTTTCTTTTAGCACAGGCTCATACATATTGGCACAGGCGTATAAACAAGAGCGATGTCATCGTGCATCATCTCCGCACAGGGAAAGAAATGAAAGAAATAAAGCTGTCATCAAAGCGATGATTCATTTTTATCCTCTGGCTATTCCCTACTCTCCAGGCTTTGTAAAATACCTACATCACGTGACAATAAATGAAGTTCGGTCCACTCAGTGAAAAAAAGAGAACGCTTTCACTCTTAAAAGGTCAGCGAGCGAGAAAAGGCCGGGCATTTCCATTTCCTGCGAGTATTTTCTATCATGGACAGTCACCGCGGTCAGGCATCTGCAGATTCGTAGTTGTGAATAGTTTGATTGTTCCCGTCAGGTCATCTGCATCCAAACCCAGCGTGGCTGTGCTGGACTGAGATTTGGGTCTAACAAAGCACCATCTAATGCCACAATGACAGAAAGAGATGCATTGGTCCATGGTTATCTGGCAACCCAACATCTTGTCTGGCAATCACTGGCCTGGATAAATTAAAATGTGTTTAAAAACCACTAAAATTCATAGAGCAACCCCTAAAACGAGACGCTCGACCAGTTGGGCTAAACACGTGTAAACACACGAGGATTAACGGCCACATTTGCTTGTTGTGCATCACGTCCAAAAGCACAGGCAATCATTAGGAGTTGGCTCTCCCTCCTTCTGGGGTAGGATTCCCATTAGATTGTGAAATGACTGTGGGGATTCTCCTGCATTCAGCCACAGCAGCAGTAGTGAAGAAATGTTGGGTGATGCGTCCTGGTTTGCAGTCAGCGCTCCAAACCGTTCCATGGGGTTGAGGTCAGGGCTCTCGTCAGGCCGGTCCAAAAGTAGCAAATGATTTCACCGCAAACCGTGAAATGCTTTTAGCAAAGGGGCATTGTCATGCTGGGAAAAAAAAACCCATCCTTTTCCAAACAGTTGCCACAAACGTTGAAAACACACAGTTCTGTCGAATGTTATAGTATGCTGAGGAAGATAAATTCTCATTCATGAACCAAGCACAGCCAAAAGGCATTCTTTTTCTGCCGCCACACTTACGGCAGCCAACTGTAGCATTCTTCTGTCACCGTTTTGACCCACGTTAATTCCTCAGACTGTCAGATTCCAATGGCAGTGCGCTTTAATCAACACTCGGCATTGCACATGGAGGTCCTAGGCATGCGTATAGCTTCTTGGAGACCTAAACCCCTACGCAAACGTCGATGCATGCAGACGTTGTTTCCTGGGGGCAATGGGAAGTAGATAGTAAGCTCTTTAAGGTCTTCTGCTTCCCAACGCTATGTGACTCAGATGTTTTGAAGTTGGCATGTACAGGAGCAACGGTAGCACCTAAATGCTCGGGATATCAGCTTTTGCGTCAGACTTCTAATAATCTTTTATATAATCTTTTTAATATACTTAAGAGCCAGTCTTTTTGGCATGAATTGGATGTATCAGGTCACCCTATGACACAAATATCAGATAAAGCCAAACTGCAGGTTTACATTATGCACTTCATTAGGTACACCAGTTCAACTGCTCAACTGTCTAATCGTCCAATGACATGACGAAAGCTTAGCATTCAGATATGTAGACAGGGTCAAGATGACCTGTTGGAAGTCAGGTCAGGTGGAACCCATTATCAGAATGCACAAGAAAGGTGATTTATGTGGCTCTGAACGTGACATGGTTGTTCACATTTACACTGATGTCATTTAGCAGACGCCCTTATCCAGAGTGAATTGCAATTACAATTAATAGTCTTCCAATCCTAGCAATTGTGAGTTAAGGGCCTTGCTCAGGGACCCAACTGCGGCAGAGGTGGGATTTGAACCCTGAACCTTATGGTCCATCGTCCAGTACCTTAACCACTTGGCCACCACAGTCTGGTGGTTGTTGGGGCTAGACAGTCTGGGCTAAGTCTTTCAGAAACGGCTGATCTACTGGAATTGTCACACATAACTGCCTCTGTTTTGGATCATTCTCTGTAAACCATAGGGATAGCTATGTGGGTGAAAATGCCATGTTGATGCCAGCTGGCACGGGCTGGTTCGAGCTTTTAGAAAAGCAACAACAACAACCCACTCGTTACAACCAACGAACGCAGAAGAGCGTCTCTGAATGCTGAATGTACATGTCAATGGGCTAGAGCAGCAGAAGACATAAAGCTCAGGCTATAATTTAGACAGAACTTACCAAAACTGCTGCTGGTGGTGTAATGGTGTGGGGGACATTTTCTTGGCACACCAACTGAGCATTGTTAAACCCCTTAGCCTACCTGGGTATTGCTGGTGGCCATTGCAGTGTACCATCATATGATGGGCACAACCACTCATTAGTTGTTAATCCTGGAAACGCCATTAAAGAGAAGAGACAAAAAAAATAAAAAATAAAATGAGTATTCAATTTACCCAGCAATGCAGCAAAATGGTTTTTAAACAGAATAAACTGATATAGGAGATCATTTCCATATGTTGAAAAGGGCATGTGTTCACATTCAGCCGTGCTCACTGGCTGTTTCACACAGGGTTCCTGATGGTTTGTGAAAATGACTCTGGCAAGACGCTGTCCAAGTTCACCTGTGCAGTTCTGCTCGCCGAACATATTTACGGCGTTGCTTTGAGAGAGAGGAAAAGCCTCGCTGTCCTACGTCAGCGTTAGTCAAAAGTTTACAGATCAAAGAAGGCTTTCACACCAGTGCCCCCGCATCCATGAGTCACCACCGGGAGAGCAAAGACCATTTCTGAGAAAGAGGGACATGGATAGACTTGCTTGCACGACTTGATGAGGACTGAATTCATGAAAAAAAATAGCGAGACCATAAACAGCTGTTCTTTTGTGCCCACAGCGTCGTTAAAGCATTTCGCTCTCATTGTGGATTTGGCCTCCGAGCAACAGGTACCGTGGCGCTCGGTGCTGACAGCAGGTCCGCCGAGGTGGCGAATCCAAAAGAGAAGAGGGTGAGATTGCAAGCAGCGAGAGAGGCGGACGGAATATACAGCAACTTTAGCTTTGATGAGCAGACGGAGCACACACAAGGAACAACGCCAAAGACTAATCGAGAGAGTTTGGCGCACTTAGTCGGATGAGACGTGAGCACGGGGCGAGCCGGGCTGTCAGAAAGACGGTCGGAGAAAGAACAACGAGAGAGAAAGTGGAGGGGACTCATGTCTGCCTATACATATTCAGCAGGCGGAGGTAGCGCAGACGATAAGCAAGAGGAATCAATACCATAAAGCATTCACCGCAGAACTTAGAATTAACCCGAGGACTGATCACTCATCTCCGATACCGTCCACAGCGCAGATACTAATGTACTTTCCCCCAGCACTGCGGCTCATTTATTACACATAATCTACCATGTAGCAATGACTAATGGGCTAAAAAAAATAACCCTCAAGTACTGACCTTGCTTTAAGAGTCGCTCAGAGTTTCAGTACCGATTCTGCAAGACGGTGGAGCGGGACAGGCCTTCTGTTTCATCAAACCTTTAATTTCTTGCATTTACAACATTTGGCAGACTTTTTTTTCTTTTTTTAGGGCAACTTAAAACTGAAACTGCTTACGCTGCAACATTCTAGCCATGAGCAAAGCTTTTGGTCAAGGGATAAATCAGTGGCAGATTGACAGTGGTGGTGCAGCGGTAAAAAGCGATGGACTATTAAAAAAAAAAAAAAAAAAAAAAGGCCAACGTTCCAAACAATACACTGATCTATGATTTAAACCATACACTTGAAACACTTGATAGATGAATGTAGTGTTCCCTCGTTTATATCGGGGGGAAAATTCGCACTTTCGGGACTTTATTGAAGTATTTATGGACTATTTTAGCCGTAGAACTTGCAGAACGTTTGGGTTTCATCGCAGGGCTTGAATGAATTCAGTCTATAATGAAACTTTCAACTTTCACAAACGGCGAACACGACACCGCAGATAAAAACTCGTCCTGTCGGCAAATAGCGGCCGATGCTCTGGTCTTACTTCTCGTTTTTGGTGAGTATTCATCCGCTGAGTACATTGTAGTGTCTTTAACTGTTGAATAATTAAGCAGCACGCTGAAGTAATCGAACGTCCATGCATCTCGTATCACACACACACATCGCGATGCACCGAGGCCGCGAAAGGTGAGCCGCGAAGTGGCGAGGGAACGGTGTATATGAAAAAGAAAGATTCAACAAAATGATGGGATACGAGAGGAAAAACTACTGTGCAAAAGTCTTAGCCCCCGATTAGACTTGTTGTTTCAGCAATGGTATAATGACTATTTATGAGATCCTGTTGACAACTGGATCCAAAATTTCAAACTCTGATTCGTCACTCCAAAATCCTCTTTTCTACTGATCTTCTTTGTGGACTTGAGCACATCTGAACTTTTTTACCCTGTTCCCCTTTGGAAGAAGTGCTCTCCGGGCTGCTAGCCTTCCAAAAAGACTATTCCTGATCTGTATTAGGGTTGGCATCAGTTTGGCATCTCGTTGAAGCTACCAGATGCTGCTGATAGTCAAGTAAAGGGAGAGGTCACACTAAATACTTGCCAAGCGAAACACAAAAGCTTTTTTTTTTTTGGTCAGATTTTTTAATAATTCATACAAAATGTCCTATATTTTCTGGTTGTGTTCTAATAAAAACACTGAGAATGTATTATATATGGACATAATTGACATGTTAAAATAATGATGGATCTAAACTAATGGTGCCCTAAGACACAGTACTGTATGTCTGTTTGTATTGTATAGCCGAGTTTTTACAAAAACGGTGTGGAATCGCTGGTTTGGGGTCGACCTTTCCGGCCCATAGTCCAGTACCTTAACTCTGGCCACCAAAGTCACAAATACTCCAAAAAGTACCAACATTCAGACAATGTGCCAAGTTTTGTCCAAGTTTGTTTTGGAAGCAAAGTCACATTCATTGAATAGTGCTGAAAGATTTGGTAAAATGTGGTTAAATGCCACACATTAGCTTAACCACACCAGCAAATGCGCAGTTTGTTTTTAAAACGGCGCAGAGGCGGATGAAGCTACAGGTAGGAGAAGGTACAGCGGGGCACTGAGGTGATCAGGACAATGTAGAAATGACATTGTATCCGTGTGGCCCCAACGTCCCGTTACATATAACAGGTATTAACACACACTATAGGGGCTACATTTATGGGGATGGCAGCTCTGGAGAAACTGCTGGAAGTCCGATTGGTGAGGTGATGGCCTTTGAGAAAAGCTGTGGTGTGGGAACTGACAGGTAATTAAAACTGACCTGATGGCAGGAGCGCAAAGAGATGATGCAGTGGATGAGGTGGAACGGTATAATCTTGACAACATTTAGTCATTCCCAGGGTTTCGTCTAAACAGAGAAGAAGCCCTTCACATTTTACTCCATTACACCACTATTGGGGTCAGCTTGCGCAGATCACAAACGGACCTCATAGCTCTGTGACGGATATGTCTAGAGAAAGGATGCAGTCGGGTCTGTAATGGAACCGTCTGCTCCGTCGCCTGACCTTAACCCAGTCGTGGGGCTCTGAGAGGAATTGGATTGTAGGCTTTGCGGTTTAAACGCCTCCACAAAACCCATCCGAAGAAGACACTGTACAGCTCTGGAAATGAGATTTTAGGTGGACGTGTAAGCCAGTGTGAGCAAATATTTACATCTGAGCTGGGCCCGTCAATTGCTAAACCCGTTTCAGACCCTCTGTGAGAATAAACGAGTCTGAAGATATGCTTCGTTTTAATGATTTAACGAAGGGACCCGGTCCTGCGCCGCAAATCCTCTGAAACGCTCTGCTGTGAGCCGTAATATCAGTTAGACGAAATAAAGAGGGAACATTTGCGACGGTTAGTGATCTTAGGGATAATAAAAGCTCGTCACAAACGCAAGGCTTTTCCAGAATCGTGATTAAAACGTTCAGTTCAGTCGCAGATTTGTCATGTTTCTCGCTCAGACTCCGCTCTGTGCATTCGGCTCAGGGCCTTACCTGAACACAGTCTTTTTAAGCTGTTTAATCTTTAATAGCATCTAAATTTAATAGCGTTCGGTGAACGTTATAGTGAAAGGCAAAGCTCCCGTTTTGAAGCATCAAGCGTCTTGACCCGTCAAGCAGTCAAGAAGCGACTTTTTAAGAAGATATGCTAAAGCTCACAAAGACTGGAATGAAGATCAGCGGAAGAGAGGATTAGGGAGTAAAGGATGTCAGTTTGAAGTTTTTCGGCGTCCGATCATTAAGAATATGTATGATAAAATTGCTTAAACAACGAATATTGCCCAAAATAATCCGTTCCTCCATTGTCTCGTGAAAGCTGGTCATCTGCTGATGGAAATTAGTCGGCGGTGGAGGGACTGTGCGTGTGATTTTGGGAGACTTTTGGGTAGAACCGATCAGGAGTGAAATGAGGTAAACGTCCCTGAAACAGAACAAGAAAATGAAAAGTAAAGAGAGCTTATTAATGATTATATGCCTCACACTACTCAAGCTGTTCCTCCACTGCCTTATGGAGAGCATCTTGATCAGGCTACAGATTCAAGCAAAACATGCAACTGAATGAATCACTGAATCATGTAATTAAACTGAATTAAAGGACATGAATCGCTGAAAAATTCGTCTCTGGGCATATTGACGCAGCTATCTGAAACCCATCCACAAACTTTGCATCCATTTAACTTTATCGTAGATCGAGAGTAAATAAATCTTCTTTCCTCGCGGTTCAAGTCCCTAGTTAGTCTCGCAGGGGAGTTTGGCATCTTCTTCGCAAATGTGTGGCCTTCCTTCAGGTACAACTGAACCCCACTAAACCATTTCAACTGATTCTTAAAAATGGATCGATAGCAAACATGCATGTAGGCAAAGTCTATTTATTTCTTATGTTAAAAAATTAATCCTGTCCCAGTACATGCAGTCCAACTAATCTAATCTAATCTAATCTCTCTCTCTCTCTCGCGCTCTCTCGCTCTCTCTCTCTATATATATATATATATATGCATCTGCATATCAAACAAACAAGCATAACCTCATAATTAAGCGATTAAAAATGTTTAGGTTATGTACAGGCAGAGAGAAGAAAGCAAAAATAAAAAGGGATGTCAAGCAATGATGAGCGCCTACTTGGCTTGTCACGAGGGGGCACCGACCCCTGTTCTGCTTGTTCTACCACAGGACCAGGCCCTTGACCCAGAGGAACACCACATAATCTTCTTTTAACGCGATTATAATTCCCTTCTTTGTCATTTGTTTACCGGTGCTACAAGACGAATGTGAATTTGTGATGCTCCTATTATTGGAGTGCAATCATTTCTACAGCACGGGGCTTAATCGGTGCACAGTCAAAGCTAAACCCACACCCATTCACCCCAATTTTATTTGGGGCCAATTTCAGACTTCTCCATTTCAGAGTGGGAATCTGAAGCCTTGCTTTCCGAAGGCACAAGGAAAGTTTATTTAACACATTCACACTCAGGTTATCGTGCAGTTAGTCCGTTTAGTGCTGCAGCCAGACATAGCCCAAGGGAGAAGAGGATCAAACAGACACTCGGTCTAATGCTGACTGGCATGAGATAGACGTTCCCTGAAGGGAACTGTATGCACACACTGTAGCTCTCTCTCTCTCTCTCTCTCTCTCACCCTTTCTACCCCCAGTTTATGGTCTCGGATGACTAATTGCTGTGCGTTGGAAGTGGGCGACCAGAGGAGAACGAGCGTCCACTCCGCATCTACCAAAACAAACCGAAGCCACGCACAGCCATATTCATGTTTATTTGTAACTCGTGTGTTGGCTTGCTGTGAAAAACATGCTCTTTAATTCATCTTCCTACCTTTTTCATGCATATCAGAGACCACAAGGGGTAAGGTGTATCTGATGTTGGTTCTTGAGTGTTAGACAGGATCCTTTCCTGCTACATTACCCTTAAAAGTCTACACAGAGGATTTAAAAGCGGTCTGAAAAGTTTTAATCCTCCACGCTACGTGCTGCTCAATGCCTGGTGTCATGGAGTTAAGTGGCACGCTCCCCGTTGCCTCCACCCATGATTCTACTATCGATAAAGTAAGCTTGCAGAACAGGCAGCTCTGGAGACAAACTCATTGCTTATCCAGAGTGTTGGTAACCAGGGTTAATTGGCACCAAGCACGGGTAAATGCGAGTGTTGACCCGTGGTGGACACACGCAATGAGATTCATTAAACCTGCCAGAAAGACCAATGGGGCAGATCTTTCAAACAACCACTTTGCGTGCAGCTCTAGCCCAGGTCTGGGTTAATGTGCTAGCGGTTAAAAGGGGCCAATCTGCAAATGCATATTAGACGGCGAGAGGCTGTAAAAACGTTCATTGACCTTGACGATTCATTTCCGATGAGTCCAAGCAAGCTCTCTGCTAAGTGAGAAAGAACAGACCTAAAAACATCCAACTGAAGGCATGTATTCGTCAGAGCTGGGGACTCGGGTGACTTCAGATTTGAAGTGGGACTAGAGATTCAGAACCATCATCAACCATTATTTCATTGTCATTTTTCAAATATTTCTGCATTTCACTCGTTTCAGTTTGGTAAGCTCTTTTTGGTTCCCATATTTACCATGATCGTCGTAACCACAGTTGCCAAGTCCACTCAGTATAAGCTTCTTTTTCCACAAAGGCACTTATTGGTAGCGGTGGGTTTTTTCAGGCTTGTTCCCTGATATTGTAGCTCGTCACTATACCTGTGGAATAAAATCAAACTGCAAGTGTGCAACGCTTTGTGAGACGACCTCAAGAGTTGCCAGATTCACTCCCATAAAAGCACCAGAACTAATGAACGGGACAGGTTATATCCATACATTAAATGAGATCAAACTGTCATTTGTCAGAGGCCTAGTGGGTCATCTCTGATAGAATTGCTTGTGCAGTTTGTTATAGGGATCGTTTTGACATTCTTTCTTCTTTTTGGTTAGCCAGTTGGTTTTGTCATCTTCAGAGGATTCACACACAGTCACACACTAACTGACTTTAGAGACACCAATTAATCCAACACGCACGTTTTTGGACCTAAACAGGTCCACCCTGGGATTGAACCCTGGACCTGCTTGCTGTGAGGCAGTGGTGCTACCCACCTTCGCCCCCGTGCTGCTGACGAGTTCCAGTATTTCTTTAAGTGGTTGCTTGTGAAATGCAATAGAAACTCACCAGTAACCAGTCAGGTGGATCTGATGACTCCCCTGACCGCGGTCTACTCCAGCTGTATAGTTTTTTTTTGTATTTTAACCAGTGTTGAAATGTTTTCATTTAGTAGCTGAACTACTCGAAATAACTGGATGTGCTTACAGCAATTACTTCCTGGGGCCCGAAGCACAACTTGTGTTGCCAGTTCCTACAATGCAGTCCAATCTGTACACTTTCTCATGCAGAGAAAATGTGGCCTTAAACTGGTGAAACAATTGGTAGCAAAAGACAGTAAAATCAATTGAAATGCAGCTGTGTGAAGGAGGCATTCAGTCAGACGCTCTGTTGTGCCACGTTTCCCGCGGCATTGCTTTCGTTTCTATTATAGCCTCGCCATTGCCGTCTTGCTCCCTCTTTTACTTGCTTAATCACAGAGAGGCCGATCCGGTTCGCTCTGCTCTCCAGAGCTGGAATTCAGGATCTGCCTTTTCAAAATAACCTTACCATCAAATATTTAGCTGCAATAAAACGGCTCCACATCAGAATCCCACGCGGTGACTTTTTAATGTGTGCGCGTCCCTGCTTCGGGGGTTTCTTCCTCCTGCTTCGCGCCAACGACAAACAGGCGGTGGAGTTTTAAAATAAACCAACAAAGAGGTCAGGGGCAATTTTCAGACGGTAAAGTGAGCGCCAGAATTGTTGGCTCCCTTGGAAAAGACGGTTTTGCAGTGAATACAAGATGACTTTTCAATTAGGTAAGGTCAAATCTGGAGTCTCCATGTCCTTCCCGTGTCGGCGTGGGTTTACTCCAGGTACTCCGGTTTCCTCCCACAGTCCCAAGGCATGCGTGTTAGGTTAATTGGTACCTCTAAAGTGGCCCTCAGTGTGTGAGCCCTACGATGGATTGGCCTAGCCAGTCAAAGGTTTTGTTCCTGCCTTTGTGCCTATAGCTGCCGGGTGGGCACCAGCTGGCCCCATTTGGATGAAGCAGAAGATGATGGATGGATAGTTAGACTTTTAATTCCCTTAGTCACACATCAGTAAGGTCGAGATGCCTGGTCCTGCTGAAATCCTGCGAATGAGTGTGAGGAGCGACGCCTCGGGAGGGGCTCTGTGACCCTAAAATATCTGGAGAAAGTGATTATTAAAAATGTGTCTGAATCTCATTAAACATTACAAAGCTATAGGCCTGTAAATAATGCCTGACGTGGGTTGGTTAAATCAGATCTACTAACTTGGAATATTTTCAGTCATGTTTTTTACAGTCACTACGAGTACCATTCATTCTGGAACTGAGTGTACATTATGTTTATATTTAACTGCCAGCGTGAGTGGAAAGCCCTGTGATCATTTCCTCTTGGTTCTCCTTGGCACCAAACTTCAAATGGCACAGAGCCAGATCCCTCAAATCAAAGAAGTAAATAAGTCTTGAAGAGAGCCCCTGCTGTGATATTTATTACACAGAATGCCACACAATGCACACAGTGTGGGGGCGAGATGCCGCCGTCTCAGACGTCGCTCTGGAAAAGCGCATTGTACAGAACTATTACCAACGCTTTCAAAAAACGACCAGTTGGTTGCTCTCGAAGAAACCTTGTCTGAACGAGTTTACCTTTTCTCTGAAGCCAAGTGGAACCTTGTTAATCACAAAGCCACAGCAGATCGATCGACCATGCTAAAATGTGGTTTGGACCCTGGTAAGCAGATCGGTCAAAAAAGGCAATACGAGTTACCTTTTGGTCCAACCAAGTTTCTGCTGGTTAGTGCTGGTCTGGAGCTAGGTTAGCTGGCAAACATGCATGGTCTGGATGGAAAAGCTGAATATTAAACAGAATAATCGTTTCATAGGTGGAAATCTCTGCACAAGTGACAAAACGTGGTACATCCCTGATTTCCCTGCTATCCAGGTCAGCCAGAAAGACCAAAGTTCCATGTTGATCAAAGTAATTTTCTGCTGGTTAGTGTTGGTGTTGGAGCTGGTTTAACTGGTGAACATGCATGGTCTTGCTAGTTAAGCTCATCGACCAGAGTCAATTCAATATATTCTGGTCTTTTCTTTTTTCTTTTTTTTTGCAATGTTTACAAGCCATGAAACTCAATTGATCTGTATTCAAAACAACAATTCAAGTAAACAAAATAACCATTTCTTTTCAGTTCAAGCGACAGCTTTCGCAGAACGAAACGACACGTTGATGCATTGCTTGAAATAACTCTTCTGCCCGTACACGTCCTCATTAAAATATGTTCGGGATGCTCTGTGTGCAAGATGATAAGAGTTCTATGTTGAACCAAGTGCGTTTTTGCTGGACAGTGCTGAACTGGGGCTGGTTATGCTGGTGAACGTATGGCCTTGATGGTAGTGTCCAAAATGTAACATTCTGTTTTTGTTTTTTTTTTCTTGCAGGGCTTACAAGCCATGAATAGGCCATTGATTGGTACGGAATTGTTTGTTTGAGCAGTCTCCTACAATCACAGCTGTTTCTCTAATAAGCGACTAGCACATATTCTCATTACGCTGAATTAACGGTTGGTGAAATTGGTACTCTAAAAGTTAGTAAGCTAAAAAAAAAAAAAAAAAAATCAGTCAATACGCACAGTAACGGTCATTAACAACGTTAAAACAAATCAATTCCCACAAAACAAAACTTGAACCGTTTCATAACTTTCAAAAGCTGAGGCGTTTGAGGTACAGCACGGATGTGGCTGATGTAAGTCGCGCTATTCTCGGACGCCGTGGTGACTCATACGCTCATCTATACCTTCTCTGATTTCTCAAGCTCATGGAGAGCCATCTGTTCTGCATAGCCATTGTCATAGAGATGATTTACACGCTGCCACAGAGCTGAGGAATGCTGTCAACTGGCCTTGAACCCGCCCAATTCATTCACATCCATCAACGCGCACTAAAGAGCCGCTATCGGCTTCCACAGCGTCGACCCGAGTGCTACTAACATGATCGCAGGCGACCCTGCTCATACTTCAGAAGCACCGATTAGCTAATTGGGTCTGGCTGCCCAACAGTGACGCCTCACTAAACTTTACCTCAGACCTGCGAGGACCCCTGTTACCCAAACCAGGATGTCCAGCCAATCCAAAACGCAAATCCAATTTGGTTTTGACGTTCGGTTATGCATTCGGTCGTAGTTCATTAGGGCCATTTTTTCTTTGATTAAGGTCGAGATAGAGATACAAGATAAAAACCGAGACCATTGCCTTTCAATGTACGCGTTTGTAAAGTGTTTTATATATTATACACACGCTGCCACCACCTGTCCAGTGCATGTTTATGCCTGTGCCCGGTGTTTTTAGGGTCTGGATGCTTGTATCTTTATTTAACTCCAACAAGCTTGATTAAGAGAAACTCTGCCCTGGCTTTATAGCAGCTCAGCCTGAACGCTTTTAATTCTAAACCTCAATCGAGTCCTACTAAAAGGAGGAATGCTAGCTGAAGGGCATGAAACTAGCTTCCACTTTCCTCTTGAGTCTCCTGAGGGTCAGTGACTCGATTCAACCCCCATCCTTCATGCATGCCTCCCTACTTAGGCTAAATTAGATCTCCATTTTCTATCGGCGGTTCCACGTCGGACTGCAAAGAGTCTGTGCCATATAATCAGCCTGACCATCACAAAGAGAGTGTCTGAGCCCCGCTTGTGTTTTGTTGCGATCCGGCGCTGCTAATGACTGCTAATTAGCCTCTGATTCTCCTCTCTCTGAGAACAGACGACAAACACGTGGCAGGCCGGGCGAACATGAAAGGCCAGTCCTGCCGCAGGGACGAGTTAACAAATCATAAAGCCCGACGCCGACGCTCTGGCGTTTCAGAAGGCGAGATGAGACGGCGGGGCGAACGATCTTGGCGCTTCGCGGTGCATTTTCCAGACAAGAGTGGACTAGGTGAGATCTCTACCACTGTCACCTAGGATTGAAAAATTAGCTTCGGTGCACGCCGAGAGAATGTAATGGGACGGCTCGAGGACTGATGGAGCTCGGGGACTGTGGGGCAGATACTTACATTTCACAGCACGTCTAGTTGCACATTCAACAAAAGCTGCGTGGAAGGTTCCGAGACAGACTGAAACCACAACTGGGGAACACGGCTGTCTCTCACACTACCGAGGGAAGGGAAGGTGCAAATAGAGGAGACACCTACGGTATATATGACGGCTATATTTGATCTTGCATGGCAAGGCCAAATGGTACCTGTGAAAACAGCACACAAGGGCACTGCTGGTCGACTGGCATTTTTTTTAACATACAGCCATCCTTGGGGTTTAGGGAAAAAGGCTCGGCAACAAGATGGTACCAGAGATCAGATGAAAATGGTCAGACTGGTTCAAGCGGATAGAAAGGCAGTGGCCCTCAAATAACCACTTAGTACAACCAAGGTATGAACAAGATTATCTCTGACATTGAACCTTGAAGCAGGTGGGCAACTGCAGCTGAAGACCACACCAGGTGCCACTCCGGCCAGCTAAGAACAGCCTACAATTGTGAGCGCCCACCAAAACGGGACAACAGATTAGAATTTGGGCTAAACAACACGAAAGCATGGAGTCATCCTTTGTCTGAGCAGTTCATGTTGCTGGTAGTGGTGTGATGGGGCGGGGATGTTTTCGGGGCGCGCTTTGGCCCAGTTAATACCAACTGAGAAGCGTTAAACGTCACGGCCTACCAGAGTATTGCTGCCGCCCATGCGCATCCCACGGTCTTCTGGTGGCTACTTCCAACAGGATGATAGGACTCAAATCACCTCAAACTGGGAGCGTCTTTGGGATGCAGCCTGGAGTAATCAGAGCACCGGATGGAACAGGAGATTCTCATCATGGATGAACAGCAAATCTGTAGCAGTTTTGCTAGCAGCGTCTCGGAGGAACGCTTTCAGCATCTTCTTGATTGTAGACAAGAAGAATGAAGGCCAAACGGAGTGAAAACGTAAAGAATCCTAAGGACTACTGCAAATTATTTAGGTCAAATCAGTTTAGGTGCCATGAAAAGCCTTACGCATTACTAGAGCACTAGAGCAGAATGCTTCATGCTTACGTAGATCCGAGCAAACATCTCATAAAAATCGGGGAAGTAAAATTTCAATCCGAAAAAACATGCCTCATGCCTGTTGAAGTCATTTCAAGCTAATCAAGTTTCCGAAAGCTTGCGATAGACACCGTCTGATGGTGAACTCTCTATAACTCCTTATTACTGTGCAGTAACCGAGTCTGTTTGATGGAGATGATACATTATTAGTGGCTGCTATAATGAGCGCTACGCCGCCGGTTGTTTTTTAACTTTAGTGCCAGTGACTCACTGCTGCACATTTTTCTTCTGTGATCAGCACAGTCCAGGACGGAAAAACGATGATAAATGAAAGGCGGCGGGATTAAAAGTGTACGAAATGATACGAATGCATCAATTCATTCACCCGGTGCGTATTTAGACTCTTACAAAAACAAAGGACATTAGTGTCTGGCTGTAAACTCGAACCTATTCTGCGTTTTAAATATTTGCACTTGGTGAAACGGAATCGTTTTCATTCCCAGAGAGAGGCACAAACTCATTAATACGCTAGCGTGTGAAACATTAGGAACGGGGAAATGGAGACGGCAGCTGGTCATGGTAAGCTGCTAATTAACAAAGTCACTGCAGAATGTGCTCGTTTTGAAATTGCTAAACTAACTGGAATTGAGCACAACGGCGACCATTGTCTTAGCATTTCTCGAATTATTGCAGAATACCTACATATATCGATATTTTATCTGATGCTTCACCAGTGTGCATCTTAGGTCTAAAGTAGGGGCGATGTGGAAAATATTTGATCGCAATGATTAAATACATTTTAGTGATACCTGATATTTACCGACACGTCATCAACGCGCTATTCAAATAATACACCATATATCATATCCTATACCCAGAGAGAATGTGCTGCACTTCATCCAATTAAAGCGGACAATTCCACTCTTCTTAATGAAACGCGCAACAAAATGTATCATGGCACGATAAAGCATCGTCATCTTGACCGCCCTTGGTCTAAAAGTGTCCAATCAACAAGTATCCATGGACTTGATGCGACAGCACTGGGTTTATCACTCGGGCACTAATCGGATTTCTACTTCGACAACTAGCCAGTATTCAAACTGCAACCTTAATGAATAAATACTTAAAAACTTAATAAATACTCCAATTTTCCTGTTTATAAACTGTGGGACTTAAATGCGTCTAACACTTTACACAAACTCAAACTGAAACAGAGTGCCAGAGCCAAGCAGAAAACAAAAGAAACCAGATGTCAATCAAAAAAAAAAAAATATTTCGAATATGCAGACCTGGCAACCGTAAACAGAAGACTCAAGCACATGCGCGGTTTGAAAGCACTGATTATAACCAGGTAACCGGTACACATGCTGTGAGTAATCCGACTACTGGGATAAAATCCAGTTCTTGATTAATCGGGTATCTGCAGAAACGCGACTATAATCAGATTACTAAATGCAGGTAAATGCCCTTTTGAGAAGTAACTGGTGACAGCTGTTGTTATGCTCCGCCAGAGGTCTTTTGGGCGTGTTCTTGTGCTGGTACCTTGGCTGGTTTAGGCCGGTCATGGAGAGCTGCCTCCTGAAGTCCCAATCTTCAGATTCTGCACGGTGGTCATTTCTCAAATGGTGAAGTTATTCATCAAGCTGTTTTTTACAGACAAATCGAGTTCGGGTTGAGCTTTTCAAAACTAAACCGCCTCCACTGAGGCTGGTCATGTCTGTATTTTGCCTCCCAGTGCAGTATGTTCAGTCACTGTTGCCAAAAATGCGTACTCGTAGCTAACGCACAATCTTGGCTTCACGACACAGTGAATACGTGAGAACGAGTGACATCATAAAGTGAGCACTTAGTTAAAACAACAACTGTGATCATCGTGGATAGTACAGATCTCAAACCCCGGCATCAACCACAATATCAGACAATTTTTGTACCAAATATGTATCAAATTGTGTAATCATTATATAACCAGAGACCTAATAAAAACTCATGCTGCTTTAATAAAGAACAGAGAGGAGCCTTTTATTTATAACCACCCGTCGAATCAATACCAACATCATTTCAGAGGCCAGTAACCATTCTCACACGCCAACAGCCAAGCATCACATGAAACCTGAAGTCCTGAAACAAACATAAATGAACAAAACAGTCAGGACTGATGATGCGGTAGCTAAATGAATACAAAAACAGCTGATGTTTTTCGCTGACCCCGCACAGCCCCGCCCCGCCCCGCCTCGCTGAGGCAAGGCAACATGGTTAGGGGTGTAACAATACACTCTGCTCACGAGTCAATTCGATTCACGATACCAAATTTATGATTTTATCATACCGTATCATTTATCATTTTTCTCTTGACCATTTCAGATTTCACATTCGATAAAAGCCGTTACCAGTGAAAAACAACACACGTTTTCTAAGAGACTTGAAAAAGACTTGAAAAATTAAAAACGTAGTCCCTCGCAATTAAAATAAATGAGTACAGAGGACAAAGACTGGAAACAAAACGTTCGAAAGTAGCGTTCAGAAGAATAACATTTCAATGCAATGTGCACTTGTCTTGCACAAACATTTAAACTAAAGGAATCAGGAGCGCTAATGAGAACAGGATGTATTATTGCGCCCTCTGGTGTTCAAAAATGCAATTACAATACATGGCATAATAAACAAGAATCCATGATCCAACTCGATGTAGCACATTTTCCATTCTTGCATCGTGGTGCAGTAACTACAGCATCTAATCTAATGGATATTGAGGTGGAGAAGGAGTCCGAATAATAAACAGAAGGGTTTTATTACAAACATTCGTTGACATTTATCTCTCAAGACAGTCTTTTGAACAGGGACTTGGCAGATTTGACACAAACAAACAACTAAGGGTAACCTTATGGTGCTGGTTACCCTAGAAACGTGTCTATAATACACCCTGCTATCTGGACTCCTGTTAGATATTTGAATTGCTATAATCTATGAGGTATTTTAATTCCAGCTACCAGAACCAATTACCAATTATAGGACATGCCAAGCGAAAGATAATGGACGTAGCTCTGAACGGCTTCATACCTACACCCTTTAATTTAGATTTAATATTATATTCATTTTCTCTCTCTCTCTTCTTCAGCCCCTGTTTTATCCTGGATAAGTCAATGAGCAATGACTGTTTATTTTCTATTGTTGCATTTAGCACTTGAAATGCACTGGACTGGACCATGTGATGAACTAGACACTCGTTGCAAGTCTGGCACAGTCCTCAGACGACAGGTAGGTTAAAAGAGCAATCGGATGGTCTTTTGAGTCCCAATTTTATGATGACCATATTGAAAGTAGGTGGATGGAGAGTGTTCATGGGAAATAACAGTACTAAGGCTCCTGCTATGGTAATAACCGTTATACAAGCTGTTTGAGTCTGGCTGTAATCTATACATGTATCTATTAAAGATTGTGATGGCTTCCGTACCTCGTTCCATCATCATGTGTATGAAACCGGAGTTGAAAAATGAAATATCCCCTAATTTTTGTGAGCAGTGCACCTAAAAAGAACATTTTCCTCTGCTTTTGGTCATTTCACATGATTGGGTGGCACGGTGGGGTACAGCCCACCCCCCACCATAAGGGCATCACAGGGGGACAAGGTTTTGTCAGTTCAGAGTTTGTCAGAAATACGACTTGCAAATGTGAAGGTTTAAGTAACGTGCAACATCTGTATAAAATTGCGTAAAGTATTAATTAACAAAATTACACACGCACACAAATACACACACACACACACACACACACAAATACACACACACACACACACACACACACACACACACACACACACACACACA